>VYXD01011402.1:258323-464358 GCA_013397195.1 Hylia prasina | reverse complement strand
TGTGTGTGTGTGGGTTTTTTGTGGGGTTGTTTTTGGTTTTTTTTCCTAGCAAAAAAGATCCTTTTAGAGGGTTGGTTCTTGCAATAATATGAAATGTACAATGGCAAGAAAGAAATATCATAAGATTAACTGTAAGTAAAAAAATACTGTTTTAATTAGTTTGGTCATGCTAGAATACTGAGAATATACTGAAATTATTGTAAATACCTATGCAGAAATTAACTGCCTCAATTTGTGCAGAGATTCTTCCCTCAAAGCTCTGCAGCAGAGAAAGTATACCATTGACCAAAGGAATAATGGGTGCAAATTCATAAAGCTTTGGGGAAGAATGTTTATTTTAAAACTGTAAATTTCTCTAGCAACTGCTGTAAATTAATGCAAACACAGTATTGAAACCTGAAACAGTAGATGCAAAATGGGACCTTTACATCTTAAAATTTCTCTTTAAAGATAGCTTCATTTTCCTTTAAAATAATTAATTCCCAAACATATGATTGAGATCAGCCAGAAGAATTTCATGCAGTGTGGCTGTAGAAGAGCCAGGCTGCAAAAATCTGTAAAACTGTACTGGGAATAGACTAACACACAGGAGGATGCATGCTTCTAAAGTGAACCTAACAGTATTGTAATTACTTTCTCTTCAGATTAGGGGAGGTCTCCATGCAGCTACTCTGTCTGTGTTTAAACCCTTAGGCCATTTTCCTAGTAGTGTTATAATGCTGTTGCATAACATACATTTCAAATACATGTACGTTTATATGAGCAATTTAGTGTAAAAACCAAGAACACTTATTTTCGTTCTGAAGGTAAACTCTGAACAGGTTTGAATGCTGCTTTTTCCAATTGCTGATACTGTTTGTAAATGGTGCCCTGAAAGCCACTCTTCCCAATCAAAAACAGAGTGCTGCCATGCATGTGATCCGATGTGGCAAGTGCCGGGGACTGTCGGTAATAAACTGTTGAACTGAACAAATGGTTTTATGTACTGGCAAAAACAACAAAAAGTTATGCTCCTCTTTCCCTTCTCCCACCCCACTGACATTCTGCTTATGAAACAGCTGCAGGATCAGAATAACCTCAGAGAAGTAGTTGCAGCTCAGCTTTTATCTTTCATGTGAGAGGTTAACCTATACCCAAGAAGACAGAAGCATCACAAGGAGCTCTAACAGGACAGCAATGGTGTAAAATAAATTACATTTTAAACACTGTCAAAGCATGTAAATAAGCAAAATTACTTTGCAGCATAGGGGTGTCTGCTGAGCAAAAGATGCACAAGAAATGCAATAAAGCAGACATAAGAAATACCTTGAAATTGTGACTTGAGTAAGTAGAAAATATTAAAAATTTGTCTTACAGCTTTAATTTCCAAATCTTCCAAATAGTTGTGCCACCACACAACACTGAGAAATCAACAGCTGGCATGTGACAACTTTTAGTCAAAGTGCCATACAGGAGCATGAATCAAAAAAACCCCTCTCTTATCTTGAAATAATTGAGTATCTGTTTTACAGAAATAGAAAGGATTAAAACTCCAGCAAATAAATAAGTTTGGCCTAAAAAACAGTAACATCATACCACCATTAAACTCTTCTTGTAATTCATGCCCACTGTAGAAATTTCAGAAGATAAAAGAAGATAAGTAACAATTAGAAAATTATATATAATTTGATTCATTTTATTTGACTAAATAACCAAACTTTTGAGTACATAGTTATAACTCAATAACACCATTATAGAAAAATGAGAACTAGGATCTGTGCTTCAGAGGAGTTTTACCATTTATGCTCCTTCAGTATATATTCCCTACATTGGATCTATCAAGATGTCTTATGTTTCTCTTTTAATTAATAGTACTTTGCATCTGGCTCAGTCATGTAGAGTGAGATCTCGAACTTTTACTGAGCTTTTAGAAGTGCAGTGCATGTATAACATTTCATTTGTCCTTATGAGTCTCTTTTTCATTCCAATATGTCCATAGGCTTCTTGCTGCATGTTTCTGATTTTGATTAGCTGCAAAAATAGGGGCCATATGCTCCTCTTCCCCCCCTTTTTTAAAAATAATCAGAGATAAGCACATGTTAAAACCACAATTTAGTGTTATGAACTGCAAGGCGGAAAAAGCCTGAAAAACTCATTAGCTTGCTCTTACTGCCAGTTTGAAAAGACATCACCACTGGAATTCTGAGTGCAAGCTTAGCTTCACCAGATCATCACCTTCAAAGAATGTGTTATGGAGTTCTTAGAAAAATGGTGTTGAGCCAGCCACCAGAAATAAAAGTTCACAACTGGAAAATGATATTTAACTAATTTTATATCCTTCTATGATAAGTCTTAGTGGGTGAAAAGAAGGATGTAATTTTCCTGATTTTAATAAGTTTTTGTGTTCCTCACAGCATCTTTCTGGGCAAGTTATCCAGCTGTGGGATGAGTGAGATCACAGTGCATGGATGAAGAACTGGTTGAAGGGCAAGGCTGGCAGAGTTGTAGTGCCTGGGGCTGCTTCTGTGTGGCACTGGGTCATCAGCAGTGTTCCTCTGCATTCCACTCTTGGGTCAGTTCTGCTCAGCATGTTTTTGAGCAATCTGGGAGCAGGAGCTGAATGCACCATCAGCCAGTTTGCTCATGAGACCCAACTGGAAAGTGCCCATGGCTGTCGTAAGGGACAAGATGCCTTGCAGAGGGATCTAGGTAGATTGACACACTGGGCTATCCATGACAAATGGGATAAAATTTAACAAGGCATAATGCCAGCTCCTGCACCTAGGACAGGATAACACCAGACAAAACTACAAACTGGGAGAGGAGAGGCTGAAGAGCAGCCCTGTAGGAAGGAAGATCTGAGGGTGCTGGTCAGCAGCAGCTCAGAGTCAGCAGCGCATTCTGTGACAGCCCAGAGCCCAAACCCCCTCCTGGGGAGCATCACAGACAGCATTATCAGCCAGCCAACAGATGTGATTATCCTGATTATTCAGTGCTGGTGCAGCCTCAGCCCAAGTGCTGGCTGTAAAAGTCCTTGAATGTTCCCAGAGGAGGATAATAAAGCTGGTGATAGAGCTGGAAGGAAAGTCCCATGAGGAGCAGCTAATGACTTTGGGCTTGTGTAGTTTGGAGAAAAGGAGTCTGAGTGGTGATTTCATTTCTCTCTACAGCTCCCTGCAGAGGGAAGGGGAGAGGGAGATGCTGAGCTCTTCTGCCTCGGATCCAGTGATAAGACTCCTGGCAATGGTTCAGAACTGCACAAGGAGAGGTTCAGATGGCATTAGGAAGCATTTCTTTACTGGGAGAGTGGTCAAACACTGGAAGAGGCTTCCTGCTGAAGTGGTCGAAACCAAAAGCCTGACAGTGTTCAACAGGCATTTGGACTGTGCCCTTAATAACCTGCTTTAAAACTTTGGTCAGCCCTGATGTGGTCAGGCAGTTGGACTGGATGATTGTTGTGAGTTCCTCCAACTGAAACAGCCTGTTCTCTTCTATTTTAACCACACCATAATTTTAAGACAGATAATTGATGACGATTTTAACTGCAGCTAGCCACAGAGAGTGAACCAGAAAGTTACCTTGGTTAGATGTTTCCACCAAGACCATATTTTTACCCAGAAAGATATTTAATGAGCTGCAGTATGGCAGCAAAAGTCTATGTCTTGCTCCAGAGTCATCCTTTCTCTTTTGATTATCTGTTCCTGCCCCACAGCACTTGTATGAAACATAGAAGGCATATCAGAAAAATATTGACTTAACAAGGCATAGCCATGTCGTGGACAAGGAAGAACAACTAGTTTCATAAAGAAAGATTACATGTCTGGATGCTATAGCAGAGCTGACATTGGCTATAAAAAGCTAATATAGTTTTCCTTATCAGGGAGAATTTCTTCCTAGCATATCACAGGGCAGACTGGAAATCCCTGAGGTGTGAAAGGTAGAAATGACAGAACAAGAAAAAGTCTCATATATAATCTCACTTTAAGTAGCTTCCTCTTCTTTTGTCTCCCTTTACTTCACCACTTACGTGAGATGTTTCCAGTTGCAATGTTTACTTTGATGGATGCAGAAATCAGAACACTCTGGAGATCACAAATGACTTTTCTTTGTTTGTCTTACTGTAATTTGTCTGAAGAATAATTTTAGGTGTTTGATAGTGGGGTATTCCTCAGAGAATGGCCTAGTGATTACATAGATACAGACACTGACACATCCTTCTTTCTGAAATTCAGCAAGCATTTCCCAGCAGGAGCTGTGCTTGCCCAGTGGGGAGCTTGTGTCACCAATGTCCTTGAGGTAGAACCCCCAACCTTGGGATCACCAAGATCTCAATCCCTGCTCAAAAAACCTATTTCCCAAAAGGCTGTTTGCATAACCCATACTTCAGTAAATTGAGTTTTAAATTGAGCTATTGCTGGAAAAAAATATGGCAGTCATCAATGTTCAGTTGAAAAACACTGAACACTAAATAATGGATATGGAATTTCAAAATTTTCTTGGAAGAAAACCTAAGTGAGACTGTCATATGCAGATTGAGCAGCATATATTAAAAACAAATATTAGTTTACTATTTAGAGTTTCCTCTAGTATGTAGCCTTCTCCTTTTGTTTCAGATTTTGCTAACTGATATGTTTTGCTATAAAGTACTTTCCTTTTTATAGTGGTTCTGAACATGGGCTCACTCCCAAACTAATTTTCAAATTCCATTGAAGACTCTTAGCAGCAAGTGTTGGTGAAATCATTTTTTTATATTCATTTTACAGATTTTTAGAGGAAAACTATATCTATACTGGTGGTATGAATGTTCATTAACTAGCTGGAATGAATTAAACTACTGTGCAAGACTGCTAAATTAAATGCATTCAAGTAAAAGGAAGCATTACTCACAGGCTCCAAGCATCTGCCTCAGATGAAATAAGCTTCAAACTCTGGAAGCAGCAGAGACTTGTTTCACTGTGAAAAGAAACTGTCCTAAGTTAAATCCATGTACTGGACCTGCTACAGTTAAAAATAATTGACAGCCTATAGCACTCTTGTGGTTTGAGTGCCCACTAGCATTATTTACTCTTTTTCTGCTGTGACATAGGATTTGGAGAAAAAGCAACCAGGCTCAAGCTTAAAGGGTATAAAAAAAGTTTATTAACAAAACTACAAGAGAGAAAAAATTAATAAGAATCAGAATAGAACCTCCAAAACACCTCTCCTCCCCTCTTAAACTTTCTTTCCCTTCTCACTGATAATGGATAAAGACAAAACTTAAGGTTAGTTTACCACCTTTAAAATAGTCTTTCATCAGAACAAATGAGACAATGCTGAAGAAATAAGGACAGCCTAATAAATTACTGAAATGTATGCAGCAATGTGAAGGAGTTATTTTCATGGATTTGGAAAGGGCAGATTTGTTTAGGGCCGTGAATGACAAAGATCTATGAGAACAGTGAAGTAACAACAAAATGTAGCACATACATACTCCTAATGTTTAGCAAAAATATTGCTTTATCCTATTAGGAACAAATAAGAAAATACTTCCCTCTTAAAAAGATGTACTGAGTTGTAACATGCACATAAACAAAAATAAAGCAAAAATTACAGAAAAGCTACAAATATTAAATACCAAAATACTGCACAGAGAAATTCTACATGCTTTCTGAAATATTAAAAAAAAAAAAAAAGACATAAGGAAAATACAGAGGAAAATCTTTAATTAAGAGGATTTTTTTACTGGCAAACTAAAGGCCTGTCTTCTTTCTGGGCACAAACCTGTCCCTGCAGTACATTCTGGGGAATGGTGTATCACAGTCTCTTAATCAAAGATCCTTGTTCTGCCTCTAGATTTTTCCTAGTGTACTACATTTGTGATACAGCATCACTTTTGCACTTATTTTTCTTTAGATATTGTCTGAAAATAGAAAAAAATACAGATATTAGACATCATCAATTTTTGTTTCAGCCACCTGAATAATTTCTGAATACTAAAAAAGGTTTGGGTAGGTGAACTATATAAGACTGTCCAAAATCAACTTTTTTTTTTTCTCTTAAAAGCTTCTAAAAGACATATTGTTTGCCACAACTTCATCAGGTGTAGTCCCATATTTCCAGATAGTTCCATAGTTCCATATTTCATGTTGCTCTATGATAAACTAAATTTTTTTGTGGAGTTGTATGCTAAAGGAGACAAAAATGGTCAAAGCTAGAAGTTATGATTTCAGAAGGGCTTAGAGGAGAGAGGAAAAAACCCACAGTTTTTGTGTTTCCTATTATTCTAGCAGAATTCTAAACTCAGAGAAAAGAAATTCTGTATTTTGGTCCGTTCCTTCCCTCCAATTTTTTTTCTCTCTGCAATTCACATATGAAAAATACAGATGCTCATTATGCACTGCATTTGTCTATTTAATCTTTGAGTCGTGATGAGGTATGGGGAGGAAAGTAATATTTATCTTTCTGTATCAATTGCAGAAGTTTATTTCTTTGATTCATTATCTATTACATAGAGGTTAAATGACCACAGGAATACTTCCAAAGAGAAAATAAGGACTTTTGCCAACTATCTGATGGTAGAATAATGATTTTTATGTGTAATCTTTGAGTTTCATATTTCATTGGTAGAAGTGTTCTAAAGGAAGAGAACATATTTAGTTTCTGAAAAGATTGAAAAACTTGTCCTCTAACCTTTCAAGGACTACTAGGATGACTGAAAAATTTTACTAATTTTTGTTTTTCTGTTGCCTGTTCTTGGGAGCATGGGGGGAAAACATTTTTCCTATGTCTCATGCTAGAATAACTGTCAAATTCACTACTGGTAATTTACAGAACATCATATAATATTTAGATCAGAATGTTGAATCGTCCCAAAGTGTATTTTATCCTTTTTCCTTTTTACTTGTAAATGAATGTGTTTTGGTGAAAGGTCTTAATACAAGTTCAGCATTCAGTCATATGTTAAAGCTGGTAGTGCTTCCAGTCTGTGTACAGGGCATGCTGACTAAGGGTTCTACTTCTGTTACTCAACATTTGGGGAGGCAGATTTATGGCTGAGTTATCAAAGACTGTTCAAACATCATATTTTTAAAAATTTCTGCTATCTCTAGCTGAAAACATTTAGCATCACGTGAATCATAGTATAAAGACTTCTGTATATAGATAATGTTGTCACGTTCTTAACACACCTTATTATGCAGTTAGCAAACAATATGAGGCAGTGGAGGAAATATGAAAAGTGCCACTGCTTCTTTCCCAAAGTTTCATTTCTTGTATTATTTTCTGTCTCATCTAGAACTGATTGGTAATGAGCAGAACTCAAGTAGCATAAGGAGCAGCAAACAAGTTTCTTTTCCTGCAACAATCTGGAAGGGAGAAGTGTTATAATTGTCTGCAAATCAGAACAGCAAAAGCACATTGTCTGCAAATCATGAGGAAGGAGATGTCTGCTCTGGGACTTCCTTAGGATTTCAGTTCCACAGTTATTTTCATTCGTTTCCTTCTGCCTTTTTGTCCAGAATCACACCCTTCCCTAAGCTTTCTGCAGTTATACCCAAGGCACATTGGATACCAAGGAAGAATCAATAATCAAATGGGCTCAGATGCTCTCATACAATAGAACTATTCAGACTCCCTTTTTTTTCACAAAAAGCTCTGGAAACCTGTGTTGTCCATTTTCCAGCTGTTGCTAACATTTTGCAGAAAAATGGTAAAACTGTAGGAAACTCTTGCAGATGACACGGACTCCCACGGACACAGTTTGTGTGCTCTGTGCCCAGCTGCAAAAACAACGAGTGTTTAGGCTGACTACCTACCCCAAAGGAAACTGGTGAAATGAGGGTGAATAGAAGTGGAAAGCAGTGCAGGCTGATGGGAAGTGTGCAGCCTTCAGCTCTGAATAAACCTGCCACACACCTGTGAGGCTCTACCAATGTGCAGCTTGTGTGGGTTATCAACTCCCAGCTGCTTGTTGCCTCTCTCCCAGCCCTGGCAGCTCTGGGATCCCTGGGAGGAACACCAAGGCACTCCCAGCTCCAGACAGCCTCCAGCAGTCTCCTCAGCATCTTGTTAAAGATGCACAGATTAAGTGCCAGCAAATGAAATGCTGCTTTTGTCATAACCTAAAACTTAAGTGTCCCATAGATGAATTTTCTTTGTGAAATGTTCAACAGCAGCTGATAAAGTGTTATCATTACTGACCACATTTTTCTATTATATGTTTCAAATGCTGAAACAACTGCTCTGAGAGAAATATATCTTGCTTTTGTTCTTCTTATTCTGAGGCATAGTAAAATATTTCCATGTTTTTAATTGCCTTTCCTTATGTTTTGCTGTCTTTCCGATGGTGGTGTCCCTTCATTCATGCAAAAGCAGCCAGGATTTTACATTATTTTCACAGTCTGGATTTCATTCTGAAATGTTCAGAGCTCTGTGGAAAATGTACAAAAAAAGTTTGCAGTAAGTTGTCTATGTCTCCTCCAACTTTTATTTTTCCAGAGGACTTTTTAACTGCTTTGCTATCCAACCATTCACTAATTTTGCCTCAGTGGCCTCTTTGCTGCAACTATTTAGAATAACTGTAGGCAGCTAAATTTTGTACTTAAAATATTACTGTGGATCATTTTAAAAATGCTCTGAATGTTTATCATGCCACTATGTCTTAGACTGCTCTGAATCATGTTCTGCCAGCGGTGGTTCAGTCTTCATCCTAGCCATCTCTGTCTCCCAGTCTGGCATTTCAGACCATTAATAAAAAAAAATTGAAAGCATAAATATGTATAAAATATTATTGACATAGATACAAGTAACCAGTGCTAGTAATATTATCACTTTTAAGTATATGAACACTGGAGCTGCAACATAACAATAATAATAAAAGTCATAGCAATAGTTAAAAAACTTCATATATATCACATTCATTCACTGTGCAAGCAATTAAACCATGATGCATTGAACTAATGCTTATGACAACAATATTGCTTATGTTTCCTGGGGTTTATGCAGCAATTCTCCAATATTTCTTATTATTTGATTCCAGGTTTTATATCTTATTAAACATACTGTTAAAGCTCCTACAACCATGAAGTACAAGTATTTTGACTCCTCCCTTCTGTATATGTCATTTTATTTTGAAATGTTCCACTCAGTGTCACAGCAATCTTTTTGCCTAGGGCTATGGAAGACAATAATTGCCCGTAACCTGTGAAATAGGTTTATATAAATCAACTCTTCCACCCAAGGTGGTGTGATATGTAATTCCAGAACATTCTGAATCCCAAGCACTGTATCTTTGCTTTTTTTTTGTACTTTCTTCCTGTGAATTACAAGTATCAAGATAATCTTTTTCTTTCTGTAGAAAATGTATGGCTTCAGGTTGCTCCTATGTAATTATTACAGTATTTAAATACTGCAGTGAACTAATATGGAATTCTGTGATCCCCTCAGCAGCCTATCTCAATGTTTCAAATACAGGTTGCCCATATAATAGTGTACTCATACCTTCATTTCGGTGTTTGCTTTTTTGGGTTTTTTGTGAGGGTTTTTTGTTGTTGTTGTTTACCTCTATCTTCACATACTTAAAGGCACAGAAGTTCTAGATATTTTCATGAGCAGGTCTTATTGAAAACCTCTCACAGAAACACAGAATCATAGAATGGGCAAGATTGAAAGGGACCACCAGTGGACTCATCTGGTCCAACCTTCCTGCTCAAGCAGGGGCAACCTAGAGCACATGGCACAGGATTGCATCCAGACAGTTCTTAAATAGCTCCAAAGTTTGTTTAAAATCTGGGCTTATGCTGATATTTGAGATTTGAGGGAAATAACAGCAAAAACTCCAGAATTTGGATAAACATTCTTAGGTGCCATAAAATAAAGCTTTTCTAACCATGCTAAAGATGAAAGGATCACCTTTGAAAATTCTGCTTTCCACCATGGGCTGTTATTTTGATTTGAATACAGTACCTTGCCCACTACATTGCCCTAAATTACTGCATTGTTTCTCCTCATACACCATGTTGCTGCAGTCCTCTGAGTTTCCTGATAACCCTCCACTGGATTTTCACCCAGCCAGTGATGTATTTCCTACACTAGGGAGCCCACAGGCAGCCACAGCAGTCCAGCTGTGACACCCTAGTGTTAAAAAGAGGGGAGTTCTAAACTTCCTTTGGCTTGCTGGCTGTACTCTTGCCCTCACAGCTGCTGGGCATTCCCTGCAGAGGCAGACAGCTCATCCATGTTTACTTAAAGCCTTTGTTGTACACCAGGATTCCCCACCCCCTTTCTGCAAACATCCAGCTGGTGCCCAGCCTGTGTTGCTGTAGAGTGATTCCGACCCATGTGTGAGATTTCTGGAGCAGCACATTGTTATACAAAAATCCTAGGAAAACAGTCGTAAGGCTTCACCATGTATTGGATCAAACATTGCAAGTAGCTGACAGATACTCATCACAGAAGAGAACAGAGGCAGCCCAATATCTTTGAAGATGGTTGTTGTGTAAGTGAATCAGCAAGGAGCAAGATGTCAGTTTTCTAAAGCCTAAAATATCCATTCTGAGCTGAAAACAAATTTTGAAGCCACTTGTAGTGCTAACTTATGTTCCTTGTGCTGTGTTGCATTTTCAATTGTTGAATTGTCTGGCTAATTTACATGAAAAAGGACTCTACACAACAATAGCAGTTGTTTTGCCATTGGTTGGTGAAACAACTCCAGAAACTTTTAAATTGTTGCTGATAGTGGACTAACATGAAGCCTTATGTAGAGTTAGAGATTAATTTACTATAACAGAATAGAAAAGAAAGAAATGTTACCTACAAAAGGGTTCTCCATCTTCCAAATCATTCCCTTTCTTCTTCCATTGTTTTAAAGAAACTTGTGTTGAATTATTAATTTTATCAAGAAAACTTTGACAATGTAATCAAACACAGAGGGATATAACTCCAGCTATAGCCACTCCAACAGACTTATAACACCCAGTTATAGATGATTTGAATTCAAAATATATGGGCTGGGATCTACAAGAGATGAATGGCTAAAACATAAAACGTTACAAAATGTAAATTAAATTTCCATAGAAAAAGCCAAACTACAATTACCACAAGAGTCAGTACAAACACAACAAAAGAGTAGAGTAGAGTTGTAATTAATAGCAGAAAAACCTGTATCATCAAGATCTACCTGTCTCTGTGTCAGGCTCTGATTTCCACTGGAGTTTTATTGATTAAATATTCATAATCTACCCTTTTTGCCAATTAAATAATAATCATGTCTGTCATAAGTTGAAAGGTCATTTATCTAAAAAACCTCACTCCTGATTCACTTCTTTCATCTCATGTCTTTTATTTGAAACAGCTCTTCTTTCCCTGACAGCAAGTATTGAAAGCCAAAATTGACTGAAATGTCAACTTTTCAATCTATTCAAGAGAATACAGAAAATATATTATAAAATGGAGTGTGTTTTATGACTTAAAGAAGCTTGGGGAAATGTGTTTCCACATCTGACCCATGTTTAAATTTTACAACAATCCTGTTCCTGAAGGAAACAAAATTATGTCTTTTTCTATTATTTGTAGAGATTTTCTACAGCTTTTACAATTTTCATGTATTTGATGGCAAAATCCTACAGTATTACCTGATAGAGATATAAGCTCCCTTTCCCTTTTTTCCCTTTTTCCCTATTTTCCCTTTTTTCCTTTTTTCTCTTCTTTCTCTTTCCTTTTTTTCCCTCTGAACTTCAAAAGAGGTGCATTTTTCCAAGTCTCTCAGACAGACACTTGAGGATAGTCTTTATGAGCAGGCCACAAAACACTTACCTTAACTGCTTCAAGAGAAGACATGTGGAGCAGCTCATGTCTGGCTGACACAGGGTCCTACATGGGATTGCCTGTGCCTGATTTAGTGCCCCAGCCCAGAGCTGTACCAACATAGGGCACTTTCTGATAGCCCACAAGACAAGCTCAGAACTGCCTGCAGTGATTCTTGCAGACACTTCCCAGCTTGCCAATGAGAATTCAGCAGGATGCTGCTGATGCTTTTGCAGGGAAGACGTGGGTTCCTGGTCAGGAGCAGAAATCAGTGCTGAAAGCAGAACCCGATACCCACAGTAGTACTGGTTTTATTAATAATTATTTTCATGTTATTAATTTATTATTTATTGATTATTAATTATTTAAAGGGTCTTTATTAATTGTTTTAAACTGCCTTAAAATAAAATAAACCAGCTCCAGACTCAGAAATGTTCCCTTGTAAAGCAAGTAAATGGCATTCCTGCAGGAGACCACTTGCCAGAAATTTGCCATTGCTATCAGTTTCATTGAGGGAAGTAGAAGTGCTGTGTTTAAAAGCCTCAGGCCTTTCCTCATTATCTGATTGTTTCCTGAGCAGAAATAATTTCTCTGTCATCCCTGGTAAATTAAACTTAAAAAAAATTAAAGCTACTCCCTAAGATTTATTTCCTGTGTATCTGCTATCAGCCTGTTCTCTTCCATGTCACAGCAGAGCCCATGAGCAATCTGATATCAAAATCTGTCTTAACTATACTACAGTATAGTTAAGACAGATTTTGAAGTAACTTGAGAAAAAGGGACGAGCAACGTATCATTCCCTTTGCAAATGTATGAGATGTGGAAGTGGAAATGCCAAAGCATTTTGACATTAACTCTTGATTCTAACCGGCTTTCGTGACTCATTCAGTTGGTGAGTGAGCAACAAGATTGTACCAGAAAAGGAAACTATGAACAGCTTATTTAAATTAACATATGTTTCCTCAGTAAACTGTTTCCTGTTCTGATTGCAGGTAGGGCTGTGCTAACTTTGCCTTGCCACAAACAAGCTTAGAAGCAAAGAAAGTGAGAACGTGGCTGAAGCATTATTGAGTGTCACAACTCTTCTGCCTGGTAATACAGAGAGTTCTGCTGGGGAATGCCACATTTCTGTGCCATGTGACACTATGTTATGCACCCCACTAAGGTTAAACTCTATATTCTGTGAGCAAAGCAGCTTCCACTAACCCTGTGAAACTCTTAGCAAACAGTCTTCTAAACGTTGTTCTACTACCTCTTAGGTAACAGTACAACAATGAGAAAAAGTCCAATGAAAAATGAGCTTCTTTGTGCTTCCCTTCCACAAATTCTGAGTCATGCTCAGAATCTGAGATAGATGTGATAAACCTAGACATGCTAAATATGAATTTAATTTACTATTACTGGGGTGAGCTGACCTTGGCTGGCTGCCAGACCCCACCCAGTCACTCTCTCATTCCACCTCTTGAACAGCACAGGGGAGAAAACAAGACGGAAAAGCTCATGGGATGAGATAAGACCAATCTCTGTCTCTGGCAAAAATTACTAGACTTGCGACAAAACTAAATGTACTTCATTGCCAATTAAAAATAGATCAGGATGGTGAGAAGCAAACACAACGACACCTTCCCCCTACCCTTTGCCTTCTTCCCAGGGTCAGCTTCAGCCATTCACTCACGACTCCTCCTCTACTTTCTCCTCTCCAAACAATACAGGGGATGGGGAATGGGGGCTGTGGTCAGCCCGTAACATCTCCTCCCTGCTGTTCTCCTTTCTCCTCACACATTTCCCCGCTCCAGCATGAACCCTCCACTGGGAGCAGGGAAATCCAAAGTCTTTCACAGAACTGCCTTCTACATTCACGTTTGAACTTGCAATATTGTGTCAGCTGACACTTGCTCCCAAGGCAAACTCCTGGATAGACTGAGTTAGAAGGGTAAATCAAGGATGCCTAAGGAGGCTCAGACCCTTAGAGAAGGTGGCTCCTTGTCCCAGCACAGGTCGAATGTGTTGGCAGGATGGCTCCTGGCATCTACACACACTGCAGTGCCACTGACGTGCATCACCTGGCCTGGAGTCAGGGCTGAGCAGGGCTGAGCTGCTCCCACACTGGGATTCAGGCTCTAAACCAACACATAAGCCTGGTGTTGGTTGGTGTCTGAATCCTGCTTTCCTTCCCACATCTCTGTTTAGTGTCTTCTAAAATGAACAATTTCCTGCCTAGTCTTTCTCTGAGGACTAAGATGCAGCATTTGCATGAGGCAGCTGTACTGAACTGACTCATGCTCAGTTTATACTTAATTTTCAGGTATTAAACTGACGCTCTCAAACATGGTAGAATTGCCGTGCTGTGCCCCATTGGGTTTCAAGATTGATGGTTTCACACATGTTCTCTCAGCATTTGGTGGTTTAGGGCTTCTTTTCTCTCTTCCTCATATTTTTCATTATTACAAGTTCTTTTACTTGCATTTTTTCTTACTTAGAGTTTTTCCTACTATTGTTTATTCAATGGAGATTCATGCAGCTCTTTTAAAAACGTCTCCTTGCCACAGTATCTAGTAAGGTTTTTTATACTTCTCTGCTTGTAAGGTGCTTTTATTGTCCATTTCTTTTTGATCAGAAAGACTAATGTGAATCACTACATAGCATGGAGATAGCAGACACTCTGGCTGATGAAATTTCCAGCTGCAAATATAACCAGGGGAACTGAACTACAGAATTTATATCAAGTTGAGGCTTTTGTAATTAAAAAGTGTGTGGGGTGTGTGTGTGTACTACCTATGGAAAAGTGTCATCTTTCTTTTTGTCTTTATTGAAGGGACTACAAGTCTCCATCTGAGCTATAACTGCAAGTTCAGGTTACCTGTTGCTTACATGCTCAGGTAGGCAATCTCCCCTTTTGAATGGGAAATACAGCTAATCGAGCCTTTACACTTTGAATACACATAAACAAATATGTCTAAACCATTCTGAGCTACACTGCTAGTCTACAGCAGTGCAGATGGTTTTTTATCAATAATTTTTTTTATCATCTCCTAAGCATGTCCTAACATCATGATAACACCCTTTCTTTTGGGTTTTCCTCAGTTTTCTGGAGGAGTCATATATTTTCATATAACATATCACTGCAACCTAGAATTCTCCTTTCAGACGTAGTTTGTGCTCTTTATCAACAACAGTGTAAAGGCAAAGGGCAGAATATACAAGCCTCAGGTTGATTATAAAACTTTTTCATGGGAAAACCTGACCACGTAGGGCTACAGAATGCAAACAGAGAAAATTTACAGGAAAGTTGTTAAATATGGAAATGTTATTCTGGATTTGAGTACCATTGTAGGTACCATCTTTTTGATGTCATGTTGCAAGAACTGGTCTAAATGTTATAAAAAGATCATTTAAAGTAACACACGAAGCTCTTTTGCCCTCTTCCTCTTCTCTGCCTCTTTCTGTACATTATATTTGTCACAGTGGCCTGGATAGCTTGCTCTATTTTTATAACTCCCCCCTCCCTCTCCCTCTGAAATACTTTTCTGGCATCTGGTCTCTAATAATCTGTTCAAATTAGCTTTGCCCAACCTTATAAATGCTCATGTCATCTCCCACAGGGATGGATGGCTCAGTTGAAGAAGAAGGAAGCTGGGAGTTAACATTCCACTCCACTGAAAGAACAGGAAATGGAGTGGTGATGAGCACCCACTCTGGTGGTTCTCATTCTCGCCACTCTACAGGCACTCTCACTTCTGTTTCCTGTGTGGGCAGGGACACACTGAAAGAAACAAGTGACAAATATGCTGGACCAGCTCAGCCCTCATCCTGTGTCCAGTCTGCCCAGTGAAGTACTGGAACTCCAGGAAAAGGGCCAAGAGCAAGTGCTACCTCTCAATACAAAATCTATGCTCCTTTTCCAGACCTCAGATATTCCAAATAGTGTGAACCCTGGATAGATTTGAGGTCATTGATAGGAAACTTTGTAAATGTTTTCATATATATATAAATTACTCTAAAATATTAATCATTTTCCAAAACTGAAATGTTGAAAATATCCATCTTAAAACTTATATTAACCCCTCCAAAGTTGATAGATAAGAGTTCAAAAAAGAGCCCTCTATGTTCAGCCCCAAGGTACTGCAGAACTGAAGGAGGCTGGCCAGAATTCTTTATGGGAAATGACACTTCCTATTTTCCCCCCAGAGATTCAAAACAGTGAGTCCTTTTTTCACAGGCAAATCCTGACGGCACAGATGACTCCTGAGTGTCAGCCGGGGGTGCTAAGAACATTAGAACAATTGTATCGGGTCAGAGCAGACATCCGTCTGGCCCAGCATCCTGTCTGGCGCTGCCTCAGCGGATGCCTAGGCAAGTGCATGAGAACAGAAGCTTATAATGATGCTTCAAACATCTGGTGATTTGTAGCACAGAGATTTTTATCATTGAAAAAAGTGTCTTGGAAGTAAGTAAGTGTTGGTAGAGTTTTTTCCAGCTCTTTTTGTCATACTTTGTTTTCTTCTGAATGAGCTTTCAGAATCCACAACCTATTGTCAAGTATTTCCATGACCTGGTGACATGATGTGTCATGAATCATGTCTTTCTATGTCTCTTAAATCCATCAGCACTATATTTATTTGAAGGTCTCTAGGTCATTCACTACTTGAAGTTTCATATCAGTCATTTCCTTTCCAGGATAAAGGAGCCTTTCCAGGATATTCAGTTGATCCTTGTATAGAAACTACTCCACACCTTTGATCACCTGTATAACCTTTTACATTTCTGCTTTATTACTTTGAGATGCAGAGCAGAATTGATTTCATAGAACACAGAATCATGGAATAAGCTCAGTTGGAAAGATCCACAAGGATCATGGAATCTAACTCGTGGCCCTGCCCAGCACCATCCCCAAGATTCACACCATGTGCCCAAGAGTATGTTCCAAACAATTATTGACCTCTGTCAGGCTGGTGCTGTGACCATTTACCTGCGAAGCCGGCTCCAGTGCCCAACCATCCTGTGGGTGAAAAGCCTTTCTCTAATGTCCAACCCAAACCTCCCCTGACACAAATTCAGGCCATTCCCTCAGGTCCTGTCACTGGTTACCAGAGAGAAGAGATCAGTGCCTGCCTGCCCCTCCTCCTCCCCTCATGAGGAAGTGGTAGACTGCATTTCACTGACTTTCATCCTCCAACACCAAAAAACGTTGGCTAATGCATACATGTATTAATCCCAGTGTAAACAGACAAACCTCATTTTGAGAAGCAGCAAGAGTGGGGCTGTTCCACAGAGGAAGGCAAGCTGTGAGCCAGGGGTGACAGGCAGCAAGGCAGACAGATGGAGTCCCCTCACTTGCAGGAGTGTGTCCCACTCCAACCAACACTGAAAAGAACGTGCAAAAGCTGTGCCAAGGTTCAGCTGACAGACCTGTGGCAGCAGTACAAGGCTATAGCAATCAGACAGGGCCACTCAAGCCAGGAAGTCATGCCACCAAGGCAGGGATAGCAAGGTACACAGGTACAGCTGCAACACAGCTCAGGGCCTGAGCCTAACTGCAGCTCCCAAACTGATGAATGGAGACTCCAAAAATCTCACCTCTCCTTCCTGTGTGCCGCTTGCACAGCACTGAGATCTGGGGTGCCACAGAACTCTTTGCCAGAGCCAATCATCAGCTCCTGCAGCTGAAACCCAACCAGAGCAGAAGAGGTGGCAGAATTTCTGTGTCTGGTGCAGGATGTGGACAGTCACTACATAGAAATTATAAGCTGGAAGTGAAAAATAACTTGTTTCAGGTGGAGAAGTGGAGAAAGCCTCATGTTGCTGTCGTCAGAATGTTAAACTTCTTTTAAATTCTAGATGCAGTTTTATAATTTTATTTCAACAAATGTAATAATTGCTGTTTGTCAGTTTTGTTTTCTTTTTTTTTTAATGTTTGAAATGTTCTGTATGTTCTCCAAATGAAGTGAAAAAATTCGACTACATTCGTTTCATGGTTTTCCTTGTTGTTCTGTTTTGAATTTTCTTTCATCTCTGTTGTTTCCAAATATACCTCTACTCCAGGCTGTGATTCACATTACTCTGGTTTAAACACATACAGAAAAACATATTATAATATCTGGAACAGCAGAATGTATTTGACCATCTAACAGCTTCAAGATTGGTAAAACCTGTTAGAATTAGATCAAGGGGAAAGCATGTAATATTTCTTAAAAATTAATGAGTGAAGAAATGTGAATAATCTTTTCAGATACTTAGATATTTTTTCCCTTAAAAGTGAGTGGTAAAATCCTGTTAGCTTCACTGAGTTAGAATTTAACCCAGAAGAATACCACAGTTACATAAGTCAAGCACGACAGCAGTTCTGAAGCCCCTTGTTGGCTTCTGCATGTTGTTTGAGGTGACCAAGACATTGGATGTCTCTGCTTTTGTGTGGATGTATGAATACCCACAGACATTGTGAACTCAGATCTTTTGCTTTGAACTATCAGAGAATCTTAAAAAGGAAACTAGGCTTGCCTTCAAATCATGTAATATACAATAGTGCTGCTGCAGGTCAGATCCCACAATTACCTGCACTGCTTTGTGGCTCTTCAGCTGAGCCTGTGAATCACAGTTAATGTCACTTAGCACATTAGTTGCCAAAACAAGAACTGTGAAAAGTTATCCCCAGGTCATGAAAGAGGCTTTGTCATAGAAATATCTACAGAGAACATTTTTTTCCATTTGCAACACTTGTGAGGTAGCAGTAACTGGAATAAATGAAAAAGGTTTCCAAACGATCCTGGACTGAAGGAATGTACAATGTGATCTATCAGCCACACATAGGTTTTCAGGAAATGACTCACTACTGGGAGCAACAAAAATTCCAAGGAATGGCCAGGGTCAGAGTGCACAGCTAGATATGTTTTGTTCTCTTTGTCTAACTTTCTTCTTAAGAATTGAATGCATCAAAAATAAAATCAACTGAAAGATTGTGCCATTCCTGTGGTACATAAATAAACCTTTAAGTTGATTGAATATGACTGTTACTATCAATTTTCGTAGATAATCTTTACAGAATGATAAAATGTTTCTTAGCTGGTGTTGCAAAGTCACCACTTCTATTTATCTTATAGGCAGAAGATAAAAAAATTTGAACAGTCAAGTTTTCCATTTTCTCTTAGTCACCTTTGAACAAATCTTGCTCTGGGAGTGACCTGGAGGAATCTTGGCACACAATAATTTTTATCTTGCTCTTTTCTCTCAGTCTGTAGCACCCATGCCCACAGTATTTCCAGAAATGTAAGAATTTTAATTCAAATTCTTTTTTTTCTAAAATACAATTGAAACTATATCTTTGTAACAACAACAAGATCTTTTTTGTTTACCTGATATTGTTTTTTTTTCAAAGATTTAATATACAAGCTCACCCTCCAAGAGTTGCAGAATTCCAGTTTAAATATTCACCCCACATGCAAAAGCTGATATTCTCAGACAATCATATAACCCAGGCATTAAGACAAATACCAGATGTTATAAAGTTGGCAATTAACACATGAAAAAGTTTAAAGTCCTTCATGTCAGCGATGAAGCAAGGAGGTGTCAAAACACATTTTTTTATGAAAAATTAATTACAATATTTGCATTTTTCAAGCTAACACTACAGGGAGCATAATACCCAAGGGTCAACAATCCTTGTATATTATTTTCTTTGAAATGTCTCCTTTATTTCCAGAAAGGGGAAAATTCTGTCTGAAAACTACCTTGGCTGTTCTGATTATAAGGTGTAATTTTTCATATGTTAGTAAAACTACATCTGAAGTATAAACCAATATTTACAGACCAGGTGTTACCTGGACATTAATATAAATGAAATTTTTGTTTTATTGTGAAATATACATTGTTGATAGTGAAAAAAAAAGAAATCCACAACACAATGAAATATTAATATATTTGTTTTTGAGGCATGAATACACATGTGCTGTAATAAAGAAGCTTATGAGTGCCAGTGTGCTTACCAGTCTGGCTAGTCCATGATGCATTCACTGTGTCAACAGTGTGTATTTGCTCAGGAAACATTAGTTCCTGTCAGCATCTGAGTATTTTACTGGCAGCACAAGTGATGCAGTAAGCAGACATGTCTTGGAAAGCTCTGGGCTGCTGAAATGCCACTGTCTCCTCTTTCCTAGCCAGTATTCTAACATTCGAACCAGCTGCAACTGAAGCCCTCATTCCTGCTCAGTAAAAGCTCAGCTTATTCTCTCTTCTGCTTTTTATTTCTATTCCTGTCATTGCAAGGCCCTGTTTTAGAAGTTAATGCATTGTGATTTTACAGAGCAGGAGATGAGAGGTGCTTCTGCACAGCTCTCCCTCCCTCTCTCCCATCATATCCCTCCCAGATCACTGCTCCTTTGGCTTGAGAAGAACTGCATACTACTTTTGCTAAATTAAACTCTGCGTAGCCTTTAATTAAACTTTCAATGCTTTTGTTAATAGCCATTCCTATTTGGGTGTAACTTAATGATAATAGTTACTCTTTAAAAATATTCTGCTTTCAAGGATGAAATGTCACCATCTAATCTTTTCTCCTTCATTTATTTTTGTCTTTCCTTTACTGGAATGTTTCTTATCATCATGCCTTGTCAGAAGTAACAAACTCTTTCTAAAGACTAATTCTCTTCTTGTGAATATTAATGGCCTGGCCCTGGAGAGAGGCTCTGCACAAAACCAAATCTGTGCCTTGCTTCTCTTAGAGCTGAATAAGAAAGAATACAGTTCAAATCTGATGTATTTTTTACTTGAAAAAGAGCAGACATGATAAATATAGGCTCAGTTAGACATGAAAGAAGGCTTATGAGAGTCTTAAATTCTACATCTGATACATTTAATTATTATTTCTGAAGCTGTTTTATCTCAGTCCATTTTAATTGAAGTAAATTGGATACATTTTCTTTTGCCGTATTGAGAACACTTTTCTTTAAAAAACCCTACAAAATGTGGCAAATTTACAAACTGTTTCTTTGTCTCTAGTATTCATACAAATAGCTGTAGTTATGTTAGCTGTGAATCCAGTCTACTATGGCACTTGAACTTCTGGACAATTCGACTATTTGTACTTCTGAAATTATGGTAATTCTACAATTTATCACATCTCTTGGTAACATACAGCTAGTTCCCAAGCAGCTATGTTAGATCACCCATGCTATCAAATGTTAACTGTACTAAAAAAACCTATTTTCTTCATTAAAATGATACAGATTTTAAAAGCCAACAATTTAGTAAAAATGCATTTAATTTCTATTCTGTTTTCAGGAAGAGTTGTGACAATGAAGCAAGTGGTACTTATATTATGTTTAATAAATTTATATTGTATTATTACTAATTATTTTATCAATTATGGAAATGTGATTTCAGTGGGAATGGATTGTAATAAACAATTGTTCACAGTAATGAGAAATACAAAGTGGTTTTTAAAATGGGGATTCTTTTTGACCTACTAAAAAAAATTTATAAACAACATTTTAATGAAACCCGCACCGGAGGCCTTAGTTAAAAGCAACTTAATGTTCATCCAGCATATACAGAAAATTGTATTCTGCACAAACATGCCTGAATACAGACCAAACAAAAACCTAAACATAGGCGGAAGGGCTCAATGTTTAATCTCCATTTTTTGGACAATTTTAGCCATTACTAATGCAGAAATGCCTTCCAGTTGTCCTTCAAAATTCCTGTGCATACTTAGCAGCCTATCTCCTTATAAACAGTTTAATTTGTGTTTGAGGAAAGCAAGGAAAATATATGTAGCAGATGTGATCAGAGCCAGCTCAGATTTTCTCATGAAATGTTTTACGGATGCAACAAGCTGTTTGTATCCAATGTGGTACATCCTGGTAAATTTTTGAAATCCTGATTTTCCATCAGAAAGCTATCAGCAAAATGCTTCATTTCAGCTTGATTTGATTCTAACCAAAATGGTTTCTGTGTTGCCTTGTGAGACCTTCCGGTCTTTTCTTGGGGTAAGGCTCCAACATTTTTAGAGCATCACAGGAATGGTGGGATTCTTGGTGCATAGTGAGCACTGTTGTCTGGCCGGGATATCTGGCACTTTGGGAATCTCTATTTTCATCCAGTAATCCTCTTCCTTCTCAAGGGTAACATTCCACCAGGGAAGATACAGATGAATATTAAATTTAAATTAACACTAACATTAAAATAGCTTGAAATTAAGCACTTCAGGTCATTTTACCAAGTCAGGAGTACCAAGCAGTTCAATTTGAAGGATTTTTTAAAAGCTTTGAAGAGAACTTGCTGACATTTCTTGTCTTAAATTTCCATCAAGTTCTTCAAATTCCCCCACAGAAATTTGTTATATTTATAGGAGAATCAGATCTGAAATGTTGTCTTCCAAACATTTATTTTCTTCCTAGAGCACTTTACTGTAGAGAGCAGTACATGTCATCCTTTCAAGAATACAGAAATATCTGAGCAGTGGAGGTGAAGCCAGAGCTGACCATCTTCTGTGAATAACACTCATCCAATCCACCTCTGTAGCATCAGGGCTGCAAGGAGAGCGATGGACAAAACTCTTGGCAAATTCTGGGAAAGCATATATAAACACCTGTGGAGGTTTTTATCTCTTTTAATCCTTGACTGCAGAAGGTGAGGACAACAGAAAATTATTTGCACAGGATTTGAGAAACTGGAAAAATGCAATTACTGCCTGCATTATCAGAACTCTTGCAACACGATTAATTTTTTTTCTTGCTTGAGGAGCTTGGTTAGACCTTCCAAATGAAAAACATTTCCTCACCATAAAAAGGATTACAAATCCATAAGGCATTTGATTTCAGTTTGAATTTTTCCTACTTTCAGGCAAATCTTACCAATTACGAAGAACTGGTTGAGGATTTTGTTTGTTTGTTTGTTTGTTTTTTAACTTATTTTTTTACATTTTACACCTGATCTGTAAGACTGAGCATCCCATATGGACATAACACCTACAGATAAATCATGTCTAAATTGGCACAACACAAAATGCAATGGGAAATTATGCAATATAACCACTTATTCTGCTGGAGAAGTAGATTTAAACACACATTTCCTAAAGTGGGTGGAGTAATATATTGATCTAAAATCAGAATACACCAAGCCAATTGAGACCTGAAAACTCACATGCTGACTTTCACAGTGTGTCCCAAGAGCCAAGGAAAAAAAAAACTGTTGCAGCACAATCATTCACAATGAGCAACAATGTCTGCATTTAGTATTTAAAGTTCTAGGAAATACTTTTTTATAAGAACGTTTCTACCCAGTATGAGAGATAAATCAGAAATCAAGACTGTATTATTATAGTGAGAGCCTACTTACAGCAGTACAGTCTCATTTTGTTCAAATATCAGTGACTGGTTTAAATTGCAAGTCTGAAAATTTGCCGGATCATTAAAACTGTCTCAAGTATATAAATTAAAAATAATCTTTTTCTTCCCCTGTTTAATGAAGCCATTGCTGCTGGGGGAGGGGCAGATAAAAGAAGAGGTTTATTGAAGTTAATTCCTTTATCTTTCCAAAATGCACAGAAACTTCCATATTAGCCTATCCAAAAGACAAATGCATATAAACAAAACATTACTGTTACTTTAAAGACAGTATATCTGTAGATTCACCAGTGCCATTACAGGTCATATTTCAGGGCTCTGGAATAATTTTCTTAACGTCCTTCCAGCACTGCATAGGGATCTTGGTGGAGGAAAGCTTCCGGCTGGAAAGCCCCTGCAGCACTGGAGGGACCCTGGAGAGATTTCCACTGGTTCGAGCTCTTTCCATGCCAGAGATCTAATTTAGGGCTAAAGACACACTGTGCCATTCAGTTCAACTTGCCACCTTGTTCCAGTCAAAAATTCAAAGGCTGGACTTAAACTTGCAAACTGCACAAGTTAGGAAGATGGTTGGTGGAGCTAAGTTGGTGAAAAGAACTGTCTATCAAGTTTTTTGACTCTGGCTTGGAGACCTCAAGGATGAATTAAAAAAAAAAAAGAATTGTGCAATATATCAAACTATGATCCTGATTTATCCAGGAACAAAACCAGCACAAAATAGGGAAATTGTGTACTGGTTTCAAAGTGAGAAATGACTTCACTTTTTCTGAAGCAAAATAAAACCTAACATTCAGATATGTTTTATAAATATTCAGGAAAAGGGCCAAAAATTTTTATCTGGCACCACATGCATTTGTCTCTGTGCAGCAAGAGAAGCAACCTCCTATGACTGTAGAGAGGAACGGTGCCAACAGGACTCTCAATCTCTTTGCTTTTTGCAGCTCAGGAACTGGCAGCAATGCTCTGTTCCTGCTGTGATGTTCAAGTGACAGACACGGCCTGCCATACATCTTAACTCATATGCTGGGCTGCAGAATTGCTTTCTAACTGCTGCTTTTTTCACAAGTGATGTTTTTCTTGTGGTATCCAGCTGCAAAGGGGCAGCATGAAGCAGCCTTTGTGGCAGTGGTCGCAAAGTTACCTGAGCTGCAAAAGTAACACTTCCTCTCACTACCTCCAAGATCTCCAGAAGCCAAACAAATGCAGAATCCAGTCTCTCCAGGAGATTTTTTTCCCATTCCCAGAGCATGCAGTTACTCCAAGTTCTCTTCATCCTGCAGCTACCAAGCAAGCCTAGCAAAGATTGCCTCCCACAGCCAGATACATCCCACACCTGTAGCAACTCATGCTACCAACCTCCTACTGGCCTACTCCCCATATGTCTGCCCACTTCTCCAAGGAAAGCTCCCAGCTTTCCTGTTCCACACCTACGGGCATGCTCTGAATCCTACCCTAACACTGCACTTGCAGGTTGAGTTAATTAAAGGCTAACACTTGGCACGTATCAATCTGCAACATGCCTCAATGAGTTTGAGAAAGTGTCCCATGTGGAGCCACACAGAGCTTAGTAGATCTGTTAACGACAGAAAACAGATGGCAATAGTGCATTCCAAAGGATCTTAAAGAAAAGCTCCCGATGCAGGAACAGGATTTCAGTTGCTACAAATGCTGTAGGTTAGGATTTCGAACAAATTGTTGAAAAGCATCCTCAATTCTTCAGCCTTAAAAAAAACCCTTGACAGATCAGGTATCTGAAGTTCAGCTCACAGCTCTTCCTGGGGCTATCAGGGAACATTTCTTCCCTCTGTTTTCCTTGGCCAGGTTGACCTGCTGAGAGAACCTTATATTTTTGCTTCTCTTGTCCTTTGGCTTTTCTTCAACTTCCATTAACAGCTTGGAAAGAAAGAAGCTGAATACTTTCTTACATTGTGTCTCCTTCCAGCTCAGATGTTTAGAGACACTTTGGGACTTTATAAACTGGAGAGTGGGCTTAGAGGATTCCCTTTCCAAGTGTTATCTGGAGGTGAATGACCTCAAATGGGCCACCTCTTGGTGCTGTTGCTTTTGATTCTGAAGTTACCCCACTACTCTGGCTTGCATATGAATTGGTGCAAGAGAGAGGAAAGGTTTCTTAGCTATTGACTGAGAAAGGAGATGGATTATTCATGGTGCTGACCAGTTTGGGAGCGGGATCAAAGTGCTGTCAATCACTGGTGGTAAATAGCCAAAAAATGAAAAATGAGCCTTTTTTTGCCTGTGTCAGCAGCATCAATCACAGCAGCATCCAAAAATCGTAAAATAGATACAGCACATTTCTGACTGCTGATGTTCAAGCAGAATATATTTTAAATGGACATAAAAATCAGGACAGATTGCATTAAGCTCATTTGTCTACTCACACTTGTTTCACACATGATACAAAAATGGAGGATTTTTTCACATGAATCTGGTTTTTCTCAATTGTTTCTTTTCCTACTTACAAATGCTTAGGTATATTTTAATGTGATTTTTTTTTTTTTTTTGCATGCTTAGGTTTAATTTTCAGGAAGAACAAAGATTTGTTATGATATGAAACCTAGATCTGTTATGCTGGAGGTTACTATGGAGAGGCATGGCTGGGGGTATTAACTGGTTTTGACTTTGCTACATAGCAATACCAAATGCAGACTTTTTGCCTTCAGTATTTCAGTTCAAAAACCAAACTGAACCAAACAAAAGTAAAGACAGGAAAACCTCAGCATCTCTCAGGCATTTTAAAAATGTCTCATAAATTGTCTGTTTCTGAAAAACAGAAAAAGAGCCTTTATAAACTAATGTGGAGGTCCACATAAGAGACATAAAGTAGACAGAACAGTGATGAGAGGTGCGAGTATTTGAGAAGTGAGTTATCTTCAAAGACCATCAAGCCTATGCTTTTATATTTTATGCAAAACCAGCACACTGGTGACAGTCTCAGTCTAGATTTCTTGGGCTTACTGTTGTGTAAAAGAAACCACTAACAGTGATAATCATAAACATTTAAGGAAATGCTATTCCTCAATTATTTGGGCCGGACTTGGAGAAGAATAGAGAATTCAGTGCAGATAAAATGGGGACTGTTCTAATACAGAGTACATGCTAAAAATCCCCTTTAATAACAGCATTTAAAATATTCCTTTAATAGGTTTTGGAGAAATTTTCACAAATTTTAAGTTTTTAAGTTAAAATCATTGAAAATCATTGAATTGCTTTTTTTTTTTTAATCAACAAAATCATTATATTGATTTTTATGCCTTGAAATTTTAGCCCTTGCTTTTAAGGTGAGAACATAATTCAAATATCTAATTTTTTTTTATAGCAACTCTTAAAACTCTTGTCTTAATTGAAATTCAAAATAGTTTAGTTGTATTTCCTTCAATGCTTCTCACTCTCCTTCTAATAATCTTGGATTTTTTTTCCTTTAATTCTATGTTATTCAGTTAGCAAATTTTTATGTCTTAGTTTGGGAATTATTTAGGCAAAACCCTATGGTCATTAATGGAAGATCTGATGCTCCAATATTATTTTTATGTCTGTTATTTATACAGTGAACAAGCTTCTTTCTCCTCACTGTACGTGATATAATATACTAATATACTAATTTCTAAAGCATTCAGTACAAACATGTACCAACATACAGTATAAAAATCTGTAATTAGAGTGCTGCCTCTTTTTACTTGAGCTGTATTAATAAACATTAATATTAATTAAATTATTATACTAAAAAATTAGGTTCTTACAAGGCCTCTGCTAATAAGAATTTTGAATCCTGTGTGGGAATTCATATCTAAGTGGATACAAGTAATTAGCTTCATATTCTAGCTTCATTTTAGCATTAAAATCCAATGAGCTTCAGTGGGAACCTTAGACCTAGGACTGAATTTGTTCACAGTGCTTGACAGATTTGTCAGCCATTAATTGTGCATAGACTGTGAAACTAAGTTTTCATCCTAGGGCAAAGTTTGGTCTTTTTTTACAGTTTGGGAATTTCATTATAAGGATTAAGGTATTAGAGAAAATGCTGAGAGGAGCTCTTTATGTGTGGCAGCTTAGAATTAATTTGCTGCCCATCTTCATTTGAAGAACCCCTCCTGAACCCAGAGGGAGGCAGCTGATGGGCAGCCTTGTCACACACCTGCAGGATACAAGGCAGCGGGTCACGAGAGCAGCGCTCTGCTCGACTGCATCCTGCTCCATGCTGCAGCCCCTGGAGCACCCCCAGCCTGGGGTTCTCTCCAGCTCCCTGCTCCATCCAGCTCTGGGACTAGCCCACCTGACTTCTGGACTTTCTTCCATACCATTAACTTCCCTCATAAGCTCCCTTGTTCTGCAGCTCCAGAGAATTCTTGCTCTTCACTCTGTTTTTGCCCTCCATGCTGAGGAGGTCTGGGATGCTCCCATTCCTCTCCTGATCCATCCAATGTCTTCCCTATGCCAAGGGTCTGTTTTTCTCTCTTTTCCTTTCGTCCCCTTAATCTCTTCCCCCCACTCCTGGGGAGCAGGCATACTGAGCCAACAGGGCATGCAGCTGAGGCTGTAGCTGAGCTACAATGTGTCACGGACTTCTTGGAAACACAAATTGATCCACAAATGTTTGTGAAGAGTCCTGAACCTCTGGCTGTGCTAAACTTAACAGGTTATTTATCATGTCCAGACACACGTTTAACCAAGGAACCTTGTCAAATTAACAAGAAAGGATCTTGTGCTCATTTGAAAATAGTTTACATATATAAAATATGCACTTGATAGAATTTAACATGTATAATGACAATATTTCTACAGCCTGTTTGTTCAAATTATTTTAAAAGGATTTTATTATCAGTAGTTATGGCTTAGAAATCTCTTGTTGGTAGCATTTTCAATTCATAGCTGAGGAAATCTAAAGCACTTAGAAGAAAACATTTTTTTTTATTCCTTTAATTTTAAAATTAAGTGAAAATATTATTTTCCTTTAAATTAATTGCACAAAGACATTTACCATGAGTGGACAAACACTAAAAAAACTAAGAGCAATATTTTGTATCTGAGATGATACAATTTAGATGTAACTTAATATTTGGATGAGGGACGTAAAGAAGTTTAATAAAATGCTAGATAGTTGCACACATATTATTACATACATAAACAGTTACATGAAGTTTTTATTAGACTGTGTCACTGCAGTGTAGTGTGTGGCAAAGAATTAAACCATGCAAAAAGATTTGAACTGCATGAGCCATGTCATCCCAAGATAAAAATCAAAGTTCTGTCTCTTCCAAAGCAAATTACTGCAGAAAAGCATTACAGGGACTATCTTGGTCAGAGCAGTAACATACAGTGACATTCTTCACTGCTACAGAAAATCAGTACAATTTCATTACCCCGCCTCCCTGCAGGGCAGCTTGATGCACTTACATTAAAGTCTCCATCTCTTACCTGGTTCTTAAAATGCTTGCTGTTTATGTCTTCAGGGTTCTACCCTAATTTTAGCTACAAAGAGCTCTCTAGCTTTATAAGACAACTCATTTTAGAATTGTCCTACTGTATTTTTTCATGTGTTTAAGAAACAAGACAACCTTGAAATAAAATTGGGTTTAGTTTAAGAACTTATGCAGTGTCATGCTAATCTTATAACATCTTTGCTTACCAATGACTTTTTTCTCTGAGTTTGTTGTAATTTTAGATAAGAACCCTGGTTAGTTCTGTTGCTTGTTTTACTGTTTTGTTAGGGCCATAATGCAATGAACATTTCATGAAGGACGATAATGAAAACACACCACTGGCCCTGAGTTGCAGCAACATAAACTGAGATAGAAAGCAAAAATGAGAAGCAATGTGGAAGGACGGAGGAAGGACAGCAGCCCCTAAAATTGCTCTACAGATAAGAGAAACAATCTTAAACTAATCTTCTGAATCATTAGCATTGCAGCAGTTCATTCCACACAAGACAAAAGATTATTCTGTGCAGTAGTGGAAAAGGCTAAAAGAAAATATTATTTTTTTTTCCATATACAACCAATGTAATTTTGTAATGCACTTTTTACAGTATCTTTATATTGGCTTTGCTCTCAAAGTGTTTTACCTTAATATCAGTATGTTTAAAAATAATGGTATAATTTTCTAAATTCTGTTTGTGTGTGTCAGATTTATTGTTCACGTCAATGACAAGTTGAAAAAATTAGGGACTAGCCTTCTCTGTAGAAAAAAACATCTAATGCAAGACAACACCAAAAATTCCACATTGTTCTGCATTATGATTCAGTACTTAGTAGGGAAGGACACTTAATAAAATAAATGTAGTTTGGTTCTTTGGGCTGTTTCCCATCTCTGGGATGCTGAATACATCACCAGTTACCAGAACTGAAAGCACATATTTTTTAAGAGTGGCACAAGGGCTCAAATTCCTTCACCTTCAAAAAAATAAAATGATAGCAGTGATAACCACCCAGACTGGGATCAGGTGAGTTTCCTAACCATATTTTAGACATTACAGAGCTTGTGGTGTTTTGAAGGGGAAAGATGGGGAATGATGCTGAAGTTTTAAATTTGCAGACAGATCTTGGGGCTTAATTTGGGTCTGTTTTTCAGCTAAGTAATAAACAGCTGTAGAAGTCAGAAAGTCTGCTGCTTCATGGAGGAGAAACTAGAAATATGGAGTCCAATCATTTTCTAAGCATAACTTGTTCTGTTTACACACATAAGCCTTAGTCAACATTTTTTCCAGCTGTTCTCTCTATCCCTGAGAAAAGCTGTATCCCATGTACTGCAGAGTAGCATACATGGAGATAAAATTGACATTTTAAGTAACCAACAATAGCTGTATAAAAGCTTCATGTCATGTAAGCAGATTGAGGCTTGTGGCCAACATTTGCTGTGTACAGATTTTGCTTGAGATGAAGGGAATAGAAATCACCTTTCTTTATAGCTGTTTTCTTCCAGTCCAACCAGAACAACTGTTGTGGCCACAGCAGACAGAAAGGTAAATATTAAATGCATTCTGCATGCAAAAGCACAGTTCCTGTTTATGTCAGACTGACTGGGGGTGCTGTGAAGGAGCATGGCAGATTCCTGCTTCACAGCTGGGCTGGCCTAGAGACATAATCTGCCTCATCTTTGTTTTGGCTGCATGTGAAGCAGCATCTGTCCTTTGCCTGACCAGAATCACTGCACACAACAAAAATAATGCCACCGAAATACAATGTCCAGTCTGGTATCAACAGGACAGATAATCTTTAACATCACTGAATACTGAGGAGAACCTGCTCTGATACCTCCAGGTCTCTTTGTAGAAATACTGTTTTACCAGCAGAGATGAAGACCAGCTTGACATAGTTGCAATTTGTCCCTCTGGTCTCATGATAGTTCATGCTACTGGTCCACATGCTCTAAGACATTCAGAAACTGGAAGATATACACATACTCTTCTCTTGTCATCCCCAAAGATATTCGTTTGGATGACACTGTTATTTTTCTTCTTGCCTGCTTTGTCTCTTTTGGATTCAGTGTGTTCCAGGAACTTGTGAACATTGTTTTACTTCAGGTTATACTTCTGGTAAAACTCACATACCTTAAATTCAAATAATTTATTTTATTGCCCTTGTATAATATGATTTATGTCACTCTTGTATTAGAACTGAGATGAAAGCAGACACTACAATAGCCACAAGCATTTTGATAAGGGGGATTCTCTTGTTAAAACCAGAGGAGAAATGGCTTCAATTCTGCTCTTGATGTGTGGCACCAGTCTTACTTCCTTACATAATCAAAGCAGGAAGAAATGAGTGTAAAAGCTAGGAAATAATGAAATGCATGACCTAGAAAAGGAAGAAGTACAGTGAAATTAAAAACAAATAAACATCCTGTGCACCACAGTTTAAAAAACCTGGAATGGCAGGATTTTAATCTAGCAAAACCCCAGGAAGGAGTCTAATTTCCATTTTACATCTGATGTGTCAATTTTGGTTTGTCACTTTTATATGGATTATCCTGAAGCCTCTACCCAAGGAGGGTAATCTTTGCTTGTTTATGTGATCAAGCATTCAGGAGAATGCTTGTTCAATTCAAACATCTCAGCTTCAGGAGAATCTATATAAAGACAATGCCCCTCATGCTGTTTAAAAATTATTAAAAAGATAGCTTAAAAGAAAGAAAATGGGAGAGGAAAATATTGTACCATGTTGTTTTATATCAAAAGTCAGTGTTGAGTGCATTATGTACTTTATTCAAAATGTTGTCACTGAGCCTCTACTGAGGCTTGTCCATGGAAAAAATGAAATACAACTAGCTACAGATGATCCTCAATTACATGGAGCAAAATATTTCCAATTAATAAGTAATACAACCTTCTTTTTCTAATATTGATTTTATGAACAATGCATACATAAGTAAAAGGGATAAGTCAACCTCATTTGGGACTGATAAATTTTCAGAAATTATTCATCTGATTAAGTGTATAAGATAGTAGTTGCAGGCTGTAATTCATCTGAAGTACACCAAGAGGATGGGACTCTTGGTGCTTTAACTAGGTGAAGACTCTGTTTATAAAGATAATGACTTGTTTTATTTGCTACCCTCTTGGCTTTTGATGAGGACAAAAGCATATGTTGGAAGCAGACTCCTCTTTAGTATGGAAAGCTGTGAACCTACTGTCCCAGGAGTCCTTTTGTCACTGGGGTGTTGCTCAATTCATCACCTTCTCCTCATAACAAGCGTGGGGGTTTTTTTTAGAGCATTAGGAACACCAATTACAGATGTACAAAAGGGGTGTGGTGAGTTTACTTTGGATGTGGTGACCTCTCTATGCCTTGCAGGAAGTCAGTGAACTTAATCACTCAATAAGCCCAGAAGTCTTTAAAGCCTCCTATAGTGTAAACAAGGGAAGAAGATATCTGTCCCAGCAGAGATGAATTGCAGCTGCACACAGGCATCTCCTCTGAGGAATGTGGAGGATGACTCTCAGAAGAATTACAGCTTGAACAAGCATAATGTGAATGCATGGTGTGACACAAAATCTTTTCTTCTCTATTTGCACTTTTGTTTTATGGTAACGAGATGCCTTTTCTTTTATTCCTCCATCTTCCATGGGTTCAGAGGTTGGGAGTGTTTCTTTTGTATGTAAAGAAAAATTTCCACCAATAAATGAAATTATGTCAACATAGAGGTGTTTAATTGATATCAAATGTGATATATTAACTGCCTCTCTTCATCCTTGTAAAAAATGTTTAGCACTTTTGTGCAGTCCTTCAAGCTCCTACTGATGTGGATGAAGAACATTAACTGGTCCTACCAGGGTGTTAGGCTTGGTCCAGAGGCCAGGATAAAGATGCAAGCTTTGCACTAAATGTATTTACTACCTCTCTATAAAAGTATGAGATAGATTCTGAGCTCAGCATTGTTGACTGACAGGAGAAGGGAGAGTGAGCTCCTGGGTTGCTTTTGGCATTTGTATTGTGTCATTCTGCTGTGAGGAGGGTGAGATACATGTTGCTGTGACCATGTGGTGTGTAGCACTTGTGCAACTGTGCTGTGTGCAGCAGAGTGCTGCATGGCTTGACCTACTCAATTCCTTGGGCAAACTATGGTTTCCAAAGGCAAACGTGCTTAGAATTGGCCTAGTGTTTGTCACTCTGGTCATCAGGTATTTGAAGCAAGTTTACACAAAAAGTCAAATTGTATAACAATTCAGCCAAACTTGTATTCTTTTCTTTTTTTTCTATACATAATATTTAGGGCAATATTGTGACCTGAGCAGATGTATATTTTGGTTGGTAGCAAATTGAATAAAAAGCTCTGACTGCTCAGTGCCTTAACCAAAAACACCTTTTATACTTCCTGTGCCAAAGCATCTCTTTGTAGGCTGGAATTAGAGTTTTCTTGCATGTTAAAAGCTTTATCAAGGACCCATCCAGTAACATACTGGTATGCTTTCACTAGTACAAGGACTAACTATGTTTCATGTTCTAAGAGGGAAAATATTCACTATATCAGGTTACATGTTCTTAATTTGTGTCAGCTAGACTGACAAACCAGTGTCAACAGCTCATCTTTGTGCAAGTTTTGCATTACTCCTGGATGCTCTGCATGATTTGGCAAGCCTGTCAAGACACTGCAATTTTGTCAGAAAAAAAAATTCCATTTGGATTTCAAATTTGAGATAGATTGGATGGAATGGATCTAGAATATGATACTTATGAAGATGATTACTCCTATTACTTAAATGGTGATAAAGTTCCTAGAGAAGCCTGAAAATGAATGAAAATTAGAAAGAGAGTGAGAAAAAAATTCTTACAAAACAAAAAGAAAAGAAAAATGCACTTTAATTGCTACTGAAATCCCTCCAATGGCCTTCTGTTTACCCTATAAAAGGAAGAATGAGTACTAAAACCTTTTAAAATTTTGGTCTGAATCAACAGAATTGCAGAAGATTCACTGTTTAGATTTTCAACCAGATGCTGTAAGTTGAATTAACAGAAATAATAAATAACATTTGGAGGAAAACTGATGTTTCAGATGAGGGAATTGCCTCTATATTTTTTCTGAGAATTGTGTAGGTTATTCTAGTCTACTGAGATGACATTTCCATGTGTCATTTACCTTCATAGACATCAATGAGTTTTAAACAGAAACTGAGCTCAAACATAGCAGAAAAGGGGTATTTTTCACTTGCAACTTCATTTAAAAATGTTTCAGCTACATTTTCACTTCATTCAACTGCTGCTCAGAATAAAATACCATTCCTTTACTGTACCAGTCAAAAAATGCCTGTTATTTTCAAAAGCATAAATTTGGCATGTTCACTCTCTCTTCCAAGGTTTTTTTCATAAGGCACCAAATCTAATCTGCTCTGAACCTTTGAAGGTTTTCAGTGGAAGGTCATGATATCAAGTCTTGAAAACATGAGAGGCAAAGCTTTGTATATGGCTCTTAACTGTACTCTGATGTCACTTCTTGTATACAAGATATTTCTTTAATTACAATACTTTGGGATTCTGATTGGAGCAGCTTGGTGCAGGGGTACAGTAATTTCTCTAGGTGATGATTCCAGTACTTTCTTGACTCAAAAAACTATTAACTTTGAACATGTTGTTAATTAAATTAGTCATTATGTCATAATTGTGCCATAATCATTATACTGTATATATACAACCTATAAAATAGCAGGTTTTTAATTGCTACTGTTTATACAATAATTTTCAAACATTTCAATACAATTCATTTTAAAACAGGAACTGGGTTCAAAATATAATGTAAATAAAGACAGAGAGCACCTTAAAAACAGGTTTGTTTTTTTTTCAAACTGTGAATTTCATTCACCTAGAAAAATACAATTTGGATGGTAGAGTCAAGTAAAAAAGGCAATGGAGTTGGAGGGGTGTGTTATCTAAAATGAAATTTAAAGAACTTTGCAGCTTAAATGTTTTTTGCCCTTTTCCTCCTTTTTCAAATATCAGGAGTATTATCATAAAATCCAGCATAGCAATTCAATGCTGCTTGCTGTATTGAAACATCATATATTGCCTCATTTTGCAAAGGGCCCATCTGACCCTGTGTACTTGTGTATTTTTGTATTTTGACCCTGTGTACTTCCTTTTAGGTATAAGTTAAGGCTATGGCATTTCTTGTATTCTGGAGCAAGAGAAAAAGAGGAATATTCATTGTCCTGCCATTAAATGCCTCTCAAGCTGTGTCCTGGGTGAGATCCTTACCTGGACCCACAGATCACACCTTATCTAAGGTGATGCCAAGAGGGTTCTTTCCTCCTCTATTTTAGTGGTTAAATTTTAAGAGGTCATAAAATGTTAGGAGACGTTGTGAACAAAGGGTTACTCAAAAGTTGTAATAGTTCAAATCAATTAAACCTAAAAAATGGTAAGCATTAAAGCACATTGTTTTACAGAGAAATATTGCAGATAAATCCAGTTCCCATGAGAGTAAAGTTGCAGGAACTTGATTTTCCTTTCAACAACTTTTTCCCCAACTTTAGAAACATCGAGGAGAGATATGGCAAAATTCTGGGTTTTTATTGCTACCTGACTTGTCTAACTCTGTTCTGTCACTTTGAATCCCACGCTCATCAGGAAATGACAGATATTTTCACAGGCCAAGAAAAACAACAACCACTAAAACAAGAGAAGAGGGAGATTTATAAGATCGCTCCAAAAGTATTAGTTAAAAGACTTTTTTCCTCTCAAGAAATACATTTTTCAGGGGCACTATGAACCCAGGAACAATCTCAAAAACTGAACAATTGTTCACGTGTATAGGCCTGAAGCATCTCTGAATTGGATGGTCATTTAATATCCTCTTTATACAACTATGAAATAAAAATAGACATCTAGTCCAAGCATTCTATTTATTTTTCCTCCCATTGTAGAATCACTGATAAGGACAAGTCTGTTTATGCAAGGCTGGATAAAACATGGTGGATTACTTAGACTTCAAATAAATGGTGTGAAAAAACTCCATGGATTTTGTTAGCAAAAAGGCAAGGACAAAAAAATTATTTAATTCAGATACTTTTGAAGGAAAAATACATGTTTTAATGCTACAAATATGTACTGTAGTTTTTAGATCCACCTGATCTCTGTGATAAAGAGATGCAGTATATACCCACAACTGTTAATGAGACACACTATTCCTTTTTATCACTTTAATTATGAGGTCTAAACAAAATAGACCTTATATGAAGTAAGCACAGCCTACTTCAGCAGATAAGGCTCTTAGTGAAATTACTAATATCTCCTTCACGAAGACATCATGCCCGGTAGAATCCAGGGGGAAGAATGAAAGATCCTTGATAACTTTTCTTTCTTACCTGCACCCTTGCTCCCATTTGCATTGTCTGGAGTTTGGAACAACTCAACATTTTTTTCACCACAAGGTTTGAGCAAATTGTATCAAGTAAATCTGCTTTTCCTCTTATTTCCCATGGAATCTAAAAAATGTTCTGATTGCTTCACGTCTAACAACTTTGTACAGTATATTTGCCTATGTATCCTGAAGTCTTCTATCCGATTTGGATGGACTAAAAACAGAATTTGAAATGATGAAACATCTATCTGAAACCTTTGTGTGTAGTCAATGGATGACTATAGTTGAAATAAAAGCATCAGCCACATTTTCAGGATTAGTCTTCATTTATGTGTCTTCCTTTGATCTTTTGTAGATAAAAAAAGAGCAGTCCTGTACTTTTCATCCATGGCAATGATTTCCTAGCCTCTGCCTCTAAAGCTGTAAAATTTCACAAATTTTAGTTTCTGCTAGTTTGACATGTATCTAGTTCCTAAGCACAATTAGAATGCATCAGGGAATAACCTTAATTCAGAGAATAACCCTAACACAAGAAGTAAACACAGTTTTATAACCTTTAGGGTTTTCGAATAAAAGGATTTTGACAGTGACAGGTATTTTTCAAGAAGCTGTGATCTCATGTTAAATTTCACAAGTTTTATGATAATTTTGGAGTGCTGAATCACATACATCACTAATATACAGAAACAGACCACAAGCAAATCTTACTTCATTTTAAGTAATTATATACAGAATAAATATGCAGGAAGTATCACAGAAACCCTTGATTTTTAAAATTGCATCTGCCATGGCTATGCATCTAGCAAGGATGTACAGAACATTCTAAGATAGAACTGCAAATACCCCAAGATGATGGAATTCATCCCTCTGGAAGTACAGCATATGTTATACTACATTTGAGTCAACAAATTGGCATTTCTGGAAAGATGGATGAAACTATGATTCCTAACATGTATCAACAGGGTTTGATACAGCTTTAGAGCACGGAAGTAATTTTTCAATCTGATTTTAAATGTTCAGCTAGAATCAGTAAAGTTAAAACAGCATGGCAAAGATGATTTTCAGCAGTAGTATGTGTTTGTGTGCAATCAACTTGTACAGCATATCTGACGACTTCTTGGCTGTTTCAGGTTTATGTGGAAAGGTTTTGGTAGTGCAGGGAATGAGAGGTGGCTTGGATTGGAGAAGAGGAGGCTCAGGGGAAACCTTGTTGCTCTCAACAGCTACCTGAAAAGAAGGTGCAGCTTGGTGGGCATGGGTTTCCTCTCTCAAGTAACAAGCAATAGGACAAGAGAAAATGCCCTCAGGTTGCACCAGGGGAGGTTTAGGTTGCATATTAGGATAAGATCCTTCACCAAAATGGGTGTCAAGCACTGGAAAATGCTGCCCAGGGGAATGCTCGAGTCACTATCCCTGGAGGTTATTAAAAAATGTCCAGATGTGGCTCTTGGAGACATGGTTTAGTGATGGACTTGACAATGCTGGGTTGAAGGCTGGACTTGATGATTTTCAGGGTCTTTTTCAATCCAAATGACTCCATTACTAGGTAAGAAGCTGCCAGAAGCTTCCTCCATGTCAAAGAGAGCCAATGACAGCCAATTCCAATGTGGACCCACTACTGGCTGAGGCTGAGTCCATCAGTGACAGATGTAGCATCTCTGAGAAAATGTATTTTAGTAGGTGGGAAAAGAAAGCTGCACAACTTCATCCAGAAGAAAGGATGAGAATACACAAGAGGAGATGCCCTGCAGACACCATGGTCAGTGGAGAAAGGGAGAGGAGGTGCTCCAGGTGCTGCAGCAGAGATGTCCCTGCAGCCTGTAGTGAAGGCCATGGTGAGAAAGGACCATGGAGGACCATGATGGGGCAGATGCTTGCAGGGCTTCTGACCCCACAATGGAGCATACTGTTCCTGAAAGACTGCAAGGCGTGGGATGGACCCCACACTGGAATGGGGAGAGTGTGAAGAGGAAAGAGCAGAAGGGACAATGTGTGATGAACTGACCAAAACCCCCATACTATTCCCCTGTACCACTCAGGTGGAGGAGGTAAAGAAATCAGATGTGAAGGTAGGCTTGGATTGCTTGTTTATGCAGTATTGCAATTTCTGTGTAAAAGTCCTGCTATTGATGAGAAATGCTGCTTTGACTAGATAGTCCCATCAATACTAAAGTTTTTTTTCTGGGAAATACAAGTTGGGGTTTAGTGACATGACAACAGTGTGTGGGAATAAACAACACTATCAACTAAGTTCAGTTCATAGCAAAACATTTCCTGATAGTGTAACTTCATTTAAGCCAGTGAATCTACCCTGACAAGAAAATCATTGCTGCATGCAAGAATTAGACAAACACCTGACTTGATTTTCTGAAGTGCTGAATCTTTAACAGCTTTCACTGTGGCTGCTAAAATAAGTACCTGCAATTGGATTTAGGAGCTTCATTAGTTATGAAATTTCTCTGCCGTTGACTCTGTTAAAACTTGTGCAAATGTAATTATTTGAATATATTAAGGCTGAGTGACCAAAGTTGCACTGTGAGATAGCTTTTTAATTAAAGTAGGTATTACTTTAGTCCAGAAAACTGAGAGTGTTTAGTATCTTGAAAAGTAAGACCACTTGACTTTTAAATACCTGGCCTTTGTCATTAAAGCTCGAAGACGTAGTGTATACATTAGTGCATATCTATCCTACATATATATAAACTTTTTACAGTTCTCCTATCAGAAAAATAAACATTATCCTTTCTTGCTGCATCTCAGAAAACTATTATGAAACCAAGTTGGGAAGTCATGAAAAGAAATTGTGAAACTCTTCAGAATTTTTTTTCTAAATTTCAAACAATTCTTTCTATAATAGAAGCCATTTGTCAAAGATGCAGTGAACAATGCTGGAACAACTTATGCATGATGAAATAGAATAAACAAAGAGGAAATGTGACTAGGCAAAAAAGCATTTCAAGGGCACTCCAATGAAAACACTTAACCAAATATAATGTACCTACTAATTCTTTTAATTTTTTTGCTTTTGAACTTCATCATGTGGCCTTTGATATCAAGGATAAATGCAAGGCAAAGTTACGTCAGCAAGAGCAACATAATAGCTTATTTATTAATTGATAAGATGAAATGTTCATTAAAAGATGGTTATTGCACACATATCTTGAGTTATCTATTTAACAACTACTCACCTCCTACCTCCCTGAGCCCAGCCTAACCCATCTATGACAGTGAGAACTGTAACTCTTATATAATGGAACCTTCAAGACACATACAAATATCATGGAATATTTTAGATCTTAATTTTTGTAAGTCAGAAATATTTTCTGAACTCCGGTTCAAGCATAGCTTTATAATTCTTGCAGTAAAATTGAATATCAAGAACCTCAGAGCTTTTTGCCTGAAATATTATTTCTGCTAAAAGAGTGCTGGCACATGTGTAAAGGCCATAAATGTTTTCTGGAATCTAGGATCCATAGTTGGTGAGCTCTAATGAGTATGAGTGTAGATTCTACCAGAGACCTTGTCAATCTTTCAGGTTTCAGTGCTAATATTTCTGAGGGCAAACAGCTTGGAAGTTTGAAGTCTTAGCCATTTCTAAAGCATGGACATCAAGAAATGTATAGTGTGGCATGACCCAGGTGATGGGATTACTCTAGAGCTACAGGATACAGGCCTCTGTTCTGTTCTCATGCATCAGTTTCAGCGGGGGACTGTGGTCCTTGTCCAGGTGGGTCCACAAGTCTTATCTCCCTCTAGAGGACTCTGACTGTGTCTGTCTTCTGTGGAGCTGGTCTCTGTTGGCCTGTCTGTGGTCCCTTGGCATTGCCACATCAGAGGTAACAAAGCAAAGGCTGTACTGCAGCCCACCAGGACAGTTATTTTCTAATGTGAAAGTGAAGACACATCCTGCAACTGAGACACAAACTCTTCTGAGATAAGGCTGATGTAGTGCTTATGACAGACAAGGCTGAAGTGTTGCCTGTGGCAGCAAGAGTTGACATTGCTCATCCTTTTTGCAGGCTGAGATGTGTCCCGGGACCATAGCTGGGTTTTGTTCTGCATGCAAAAAAATTGATACACTCCAAAATACATCCTGAGGCTGCATCAAAATATATGAACAAGAAGGAAGCAGAACCCCAGAGGGAGCTGTGAACTGAAATTGTCTGGCAGCGTAGGCTTATGATTGGAGACACTAAGCTTCCCTGATCTGAAGAAGAAAGGCCTTGGGAATCTGGAGTGTCCTAGCTTCCAACAGCATCTTTAGGAACCTAGAGCATATCCTCAGCTTGAAATGAGATTCAGAGGCATCTATCTATCTCCAAGTAAAGACTTGGAAGTGAAGAATGTGAATTTTGGCTAGAAGGCCTCACACATTTTCATGATGGTCAAAATCAAAATTTAATATCGACATCTTCCTTTAGAAATGCAGAGCCCTGTTTCCTTAAAAGTCAGCTGGGGAATTACACTGTGTAGGAAATCCAAGGAAATCATCGCATAATTTAATGGGTTTAAAGTTCAAAGAGGGGTGAACTGAAAGTAAATTGAGCATAAATAAATCTTTCATATACCAGACACAACTATGGGAGCAAAGGAAAATTTACAGTGAAAATTTAAAGTCAGAAAGAAGTCATTAGTGGAGCATTATTTATTTTCAAAGTAGCCCCAAATTTGCCTGCTGATATTTACACTCTGTACAATTTTCACTCTCTTCATTGTTTTATTTTGAAAGGAGCATATATGGGCCCCTTTGAACAAATCTGTTCTTAGATTTTTGAAAGTGTGTTCAAATGCAAAAGAATTAATAGCTCCTCTATAATGGTAGACTCGGGACTTGAATTCTTACACTTGAACTACAGATGCCAGTATATTTTCACTTTGAAGTTCTGAACGTCTGAAAAAGGATCAAAGCAAATCTTTATTAGTAGAAGCATACAGGACGTTTTTCTTTCTCAATTCACCTGCTTATTAATTTTGCAGCTACCACTGATTTCTTATTTCCTAAAAGCTAGGTAAAACATAAAAGATTAGAGCCTAGTAGAGATTCCAGGGACAGATGGTAGCAAATATATGCTACATATTTAGTATTTCCACATAGAAATATCTTCTTTTTGCTGCTTAAAACACAATATTAATTTTAATAGTAAAATAAGAACTGTACTGGGGTCTTCTTGGTGACCCACATAGCTCCCAAAACAGTCCTCTTGCTCTTTCAATTTGATTCTTATGACTTAAATTCTCTAGTGTTGCACAGAGAGCAAAGGGTTTCTTGCAGCAAGATGAAGGGAAGATGCCCTGAGAGAGGTGGTAAATTCCCCAAATCTCCACGAAACTTTAACCCAAACAACCAGTGCCTCATTCAATGTGAAAAAACCCTTAATCTCATTTGAATACTTAGGCATCTGTGCTACAGTTTGAGGCCATTCATGATTCATCACACCATGACACTCTCTATTCTGTCATTCTCTTTCATGTTTTGGCGTTTCCAAAAGATATTGCAAGCATTCCTACTCCCAGCATATGTCATGCACCAGGAACTCCATCAAACAGCACATGCAGCCAGTTCAGACCCTGAGGGATTTCCCTTATCCAACACTGCTGAAAGCTACCTACCCCACTAAAAGCCCAACCAAAATCATGTTACCTGGAAGATAACCATTTCAGAGCTGCCATTACAGGAGAGAAGTCACCACCACCACTGACACTCCAACAACAAGCAAGATAAGCATGCTCTGCTGCCCAGTGTGTTGTGCAGCGTTGGCACATCACTGGAAGGATACATAACCACACCCAGGGCAGGCACAGGCTCGGGACAGGATGGAAGGTGCTGCTAGGAAAAAACCCATAGTGCTGACAGTCAGTGTCACTGTGCTCCTGAACACATACATAGATGTCTGCCATGAGCTGGCCATGCAGCCAACACACCAACACTCCATAACACACTTGCACAGCCAAGCAAGTTACAGGCAAGGAAGAAGCAGACGGTTTTCCAGGGCAGAGGACCATGTTGCCCACCTGGTCAGTCAGGCTGCTAAAGGAGGGGCTTTTTGGGAGATAGCTGGCATCCTAGCTGCACTCTAGAAGAGGTTAAAGAATTTTTACACAAATATAAAAATGAGCAAATGTAAAACCTGTGTCTGATGTAGGTAAGAACATTCAATTTAATTCTTCTAGTTGGGTAGTATAACAGTCATTGTCCCACTCTCAGCACACCTCATGAATGGATACAGATAGAACTTTGTTTCTCATGTTTCATAGCCCCACTTGGCCACCTCTTGTTCCTCTCAGTGTATATTTTTGGAATACAGACATGTTTTTATTGCTCTGAATTACTGAACGCAACCCTTGGATAAGATGTGTTTCTCTCCTGTAACTTGAAGAAGAGGAAGTTCTTCATCTGGTAAGATGTCTCCAAGTATTCAGAATCCCAAGCCTGCAAGTCAGTTCTCTACCCAGTAAGGAATCTACCACGTGAGAGTCATCACTTGGTTCTGACCACAACTTGTGAGATTTCTTGCCCTGCGCTTACGAATGTTTTTTTTCTCCATCTCTGGAAGATACTGATAAAGGAATTATAGTAATGATATGCCTGTGGTCCTCTCTTCTTCACATTAGCTCATGAAGAGGCACACACAGAGAAGTTGGAGGAGGTGAAGGAACTCAGACTTACGTTGAGTACTAACAACCTTCCTGGAGCCACCTGCAATGAAGAGCTCGTTGGCTGGATTTTTCCTGCTGCTGGGTGTAGTAATGAATTAATTAATTAATGTCATTTTTAGTAAACACAGAGCCCATTTCTTTTTTCCAATATCTTTTACAAGAATGGTCAAAAAAATCAGTGTGAGATGACTTTTTTGATTCCCCCCAAAAAGTAGATATTCCATCTGGCTTTCTGAAGCAGGAGAAACTGCCTGTTCCTCAGGGAAGTTACATGCAATACCAAGAATTCTAGTTTGGGTTTTAAGCAGCAACAATTTTCTCCTTCATGCTCAGATCAACTACCAGGCTTCTTCCTCATTCACAAAATTGTAAGACTTGCTAATAGAAGCTTCTAAAATACAGCAGGAAAAGCACTATCCATTTTCCTTTTTCCCTCCCCCAAGCTCTGAAATGCTTTTTGTTAGTAGAATAAGGAAGGCACTGTAGGCTTAGTATGAAATTGCTAATATTTTCTAAGCTCTAACCAATTTCTAAAGTTCTACCTGCTGCAGCAGCTCAGGGTTTCTTAGAACAAAAATCTTTCTCTCTGTTTTTTTTTTGTATCTGACTTACACAACCAAAGTATTGCAGCTGAGATCAACATGAAATAGAGTGAGAAGTCAAAAGCAGTGGGCATTCTGTCAGGATTACAAGAAAGATGAAGCAGGTACACTTCACTACCTGTTAAATTAATATTTTACTTTGTATTGGCATGCAATTGCAAGAAAATAAACTATTCCTTTTCTTTCTTTCTTTGTTAAGAACAGCTTCCTGTACCCTTATCTATATGAGTCTAAGATAAATTTGTATGTGATTTCCTTATTTAATTAACTCAATCTCAAGTATAGCAGTGGTAAGCTGAGGAAAGAAAAATAATATGGATACCTACCATGTTAAAAATGTTGATTAAGAGATTCTCTTTAAATGATACCAAAGAATTGTGTCATACTTTCTGAAATGGTGACTAATGCATTCCCCAGTGTGGCACAGAACCAAAATCAATGACAATAGATTAACTTTAATATGTTGGATGTAATGGTTACATTTTGGAAGGAACATTATCTCAAATTGGCTTTAGCCATGCCACTAGAACAAATAAGGCCAATACTTAGAAGTTAAATGCATTCCAATCCATTTAAATTAAATGTATTTAGTCAATACTACCAAACACGCATTTTTCTTTGGCAGGCAGGACCCTGGGACATTTCTCTGATGACTTCAGGCATGAACATCTGTCAGTCACAAATAGAGTTTTTGCTAATCCAGCAAATTTTGAGGGCAGGTAAGATAACTTCAGTAGAAGATTAAGTTGTTCAGTGCCTTGGCTGCATAAGAAAAGAATTGTACCTACTGAAACCAGTTAGAAAGCATTTCCAGATCCATTTGCATAACATGATAATATTTTCTGAGCTCCCCCTTATTCCCTAAGGCAAACTGGATATGCTACAGTTCTGAGATGGTAGTACCATGACATGTTAAGGTACCCTCATGACATGTTAAGGAATATATGCTTATTTCTCTGTACACTCATTTTTCCCAGACATTTTTACAAATCCTGAAATTATTTTGAGAAGTTATTTTCTGTGTGTGATATCAATTGCTTTACAAAGAGATTGCCCACTAGAGAAAGAAGTGTGAGATAGCTGACCATCCAAATGCCTGCTTCATTTATTTTTTAAGAGGCAATTTTAAAATTTAAAGCCCTCTAAAGAGTCTGTCAGAGATAACTGGGAGAGAGAGAGGGCAGTCAGAAAAACCCTTAGGGGATTATTTCTATTTAGTGGAGCAGCTCAGATTGCTGTCAAACATTAGCAGAGTAAGAACTTTTGACTTCACAAAGTGACAATTAGAGGGGGGCCACATGAACTCACAGATATGTGCCAGCCTCAAATTCAACAAAGCTCTTCATCTCAGTAAAGGATTTATTTTTAGCAGCAGGTTGAACAGGTTGATTATGAACTGTGTTTTGACATATCTTCTTTCATCAATTTACATCTCTCTGAGAAAAAATGAAAAGTGTGAATATCCAAAAATATTTGTCTTCTTTAATTTTGAAGCTGACATAAGCATCTCCTGCTTTAAAGGGGCCACCAACTTCATGCCCATTAAGATTAGAATTCTGAAAAATCAAAAAAAAAGTTACAGACAATATTTTGAAAAAAACATTGACAATAGTGGTTGATAGCATCTCTCTCTTCTGTATGTCCCTTATTTGTGAAAGACTCCTGGAATTATCTATGATTCTCTGGACTGAAAATTTTACAAAAATTGATGTCAGTTTATATGGGACATAAGCAATCTGTTTTATGAATGATAATGTAGAGAAAAGTGCTCATGATATACTGAATATGAATTTTATATTAAAAGATAGCGCGGTTAGCATTAAAAAGGAGTAGTATCTTTACATACAACATAAAACTGAAGCTATGGAATCAATTCATTACCAGAAAAAAGTAGAAGTAATTTAGACAAAACTTAATAGGATTTCAAAGGTTATGCATTTATACAACTGAATTCAATTTATTGGTTGACAGACATCTGTCAGTCTTCCATTTTCATTGACATGCTTTCCCCTCTCTTCTTCCCAGGAGTACCAAATACAAGATGGATGTGTGTCTCACTTGAGGCACTCTGTTTCAAAAATATCTGAATGAGTAACAGAGTTAGAGAGCAAGTACAGGACCTGCAGGGCAGGTAAGTTGCTTGCTAGAGGGGTCACTACATCAGGTACTGCTGAAAGAATAAATACCATGCCAGAGGATGGTGGTTGGTGGAGTTTTTTAAGTACTGTCCCTGAAACTAATCTTTTCCAATATTTTCATTAATGATGTTGTCATATAGTAAAAGTGCACACCCTATAAAGCATACAGAATGTGCTGGGCTGGGATGCATAAAAGAGGACTGCATGAGAGAGTCCGCATAAAAGAGGAATGCAATAACTGAATGACCAGGACTGAAACAATGAAAATGAGAATAAAAACAGTATTTCTATATGCAAGGAAATGCCCTTGAAAAAATACCATAGGTCTCAGTGTAAATTGGGAGTTCCTGCTTGGAAATACCTGATAAGCCATGGGACCTGTAATCTCAACTAATTAGCTACAGGTTTATTACAAACTATCAAGATTAAGCACCAAGGAAGACAAATGCAATGCTATTATATATGAGGAAAGAATTTCAAAGAAAGAGAGGGAAATATTAATGTCATTGTAACAAATAGTGGTCAACTCCATCAGGAAGACAAGATAAACTCCTGACCATCTGTGCTGAAAAATGTGAATGCAAAACTACCAAACCATGTCTAAACTGTGGATATGGGCACCCCACCGTATTTTCTCCCTACATCTCACTAAAAGACTAATCAGCCAGAGGCTGTTGATGCTCTATTTCACTTTTGTGCCTTGATTTTCTTCATGTAGTGTCCTGGTTTCATTTGGGGTAGAGTTAATTTTCTTCCCAATATCCAGTGCAGTGTTGTGTTTTGGATTGAGGATGAGAATAATGTAGATAACGCAAAGATGTTTCAGTTGTTGTTGAGTAGTGCTTATCCCAAGTCAAGAACTTTTTATTTTCAGGAAATGGGGGAAAACAGATGGGTGTACATCCAGATTTCAGCCCAACACAGAATAAAATCCTACTGAGTAACACAAGTGAACCTGGAAAAAGACTCATTTAAAGACGACTAAAGGAGCTTGTTTTTCCTAATGTTGCAAAATTAAGACTTAGCTGAAACAATTTCCTTCTATAAATAGAGTATTTAATACCAGAAGGAGAGAAAATCAAAATGATAAAATTATCATAAAAGCAAATGGATAAAAAGCAGTCTATATGCAAGTGTACCTGGATGAAAAAGAAGGTCTACAGCAGGTATCAGAGCATTGAAACCCTGAGCCAAAAGAAGATTTGTCTGTTCCCAAGATTTATTCCTTTTACAAATAGAATTTCAGGTGCCTGGGAGGAGGATTATCAGATTTTGTGCTTATGCAAAGCAAGGACTCAAGAGGCCCCACTAAACATACCTCTGCAAGATTTCACTAGAACCATTGTTATCAAGTGGCTGTTTCTAATTCATATTTATTTTTGCAGGCCATTATTTAACTACTTATATACTGACTGTGTATAGCATTGTTTTAGCAGGGCAATTAAATGTCTTGCAGAAATTCAAGCATTTTTCCCCAATAATTTTCATTCTAAGACAGAAATTATATGCTTTTTATTGAACATAATACTGTAGTAGCCAACAGTGACTACTTGGGACCATACTAAATACAAAGGTACACCTCTGTGTCACTGTTGTGAAGTATAGAACTAACTTCTCCAGCTACAGAGAGAAGTCAGAATTTGTTTTGTGTTGTTGAAAGATATTGGGCAACTGCCTGCTTTGCTAGGAAAAAGCTTTTAATGCTAAGGCTTTTTAAGAATTCCCTTTATTTGTTCCCACTTCTTGCAAATTCAAGTTCACCAATAGCTAAGTTGTCACCAGGAAAATCCTCCAGGGTCTAACAGAACCCAAGGACTATCGACTACTGAGCAGCTCAGTCACCGCATCTCTTCTATTCTCTATCATAACCTATAAATTATTTTTCTTTCATCTTGTTTTCTTCTTTTCTTTCATCTTGTTTTCAGGCTTAAAGAACAAATTTGAAGAGACAGCCTGCGCTTATCCCAGACAATGTGACCGATCCCGACATGCTAAATTTGTGGATCTCCTATTCATGGCCTCTGACTTGGTGTCAGACAACTGACTTGGGGATGTAGCTCTCACTCCAAGAAAAAGCCACCTATACATAACACTCAGCTGTGTGACACTGAAGTAGTCCTGTGTCTCCAGGACCATGTGATGATGCCAAGATCTGCAGCCATTGACCCAAGCACAACCAGCAGTCCCACAGCACATCCCACCTGTGCAGTTTTTCAGCAGAAGAACAATAGAATGGAAGGCAATTTCTATAAACAACAAAAAAAAAGAGTAGAGGTGCATGCTTTCGTTATTTCAGCTGAGCCACACAGCTCAGCACTGCCAGGTATGGCATCACCACAGGCACAGTGACTTTTCATTGTATTTGTAGCAGTGATTACATCAGTGATGGACACAGAGCTCTCTCCCAGAAGTAAGATTTTGCCTGATCAATATGGCCAAACCAAATATCCCCAAACTTATTTTATTTCCCCTGAAAACTTGAAGCAAAGCCATGGCAAATGCAGCTTTTGAGAAATGCAGAACTTATTGGCAAGGTATTGCTCTCAGCTGGAGACAATCAGAGGGCTGATATACAAATTTCCAGAACAATTTACAGGCAGCTTCTGTTCATCACAGAGTTTGTCTTCTGCTCAACCCACAGTTACCCTCCATTCTGTCTTGGTTTCTTCAAAAAGCATTCCTCATGTCCTTGATATTTTATATTGCATGTAGAAGTTGAGGTGTTGGTAGTGAGGGGCTCCAGGTGTGGCAGGGATGAGAAAGAGAAGTTCTAGAGTGGAACAGAAATCTGTATGTCAGCCTGTGGGGGGCTGCAATCTGGAGCAGGGGAAAAGAGTGAAGAGGAAGCAGAGAGTACTGCTATTTACTGACTGTACATGGCATCCCCCTGTGCCTCCTTTGTATCCCTCTCTGCCTCTGGGTGGGGTAGACAAGTATAAGGGAATGAAGGGGTCTAAAGGAATTAAGATCTTCTTGGGAAAGAGGAGAGGAAAGGTTGCTTCAATGTTTGGGGGTTGGATTCTTACCACCCCAATCTATAAAATAGATTGGTAATAAATTAGTTCTTGGCAAGTCAAGTCTGTTTTGCCGGTGCCAGTTATTGGAAATCAATGCCCCTGTGTTTATTCACCCCCATGAGTTTTCTCATTCCTGATTTTTTTTTTTTTTTTATTTTTTCTTATTTTTTCTCTCTATCCCACGGGGAGCATAGTGCTGGAATAAGTGAGCAGCTGGGTGAGAGTTTGGTTGTTAACTAAGACTAGCCCACCACATATTTACATCTGCAAGATATATATAGAGATAAAAAAATGTAGCTGCTCCCAAGGGTGTAGAAGAAAATAAAATCCTAGGAGAGAATGAAAATCTCAACTCAGATTGCTTTCAGTTTCAGCTGATTTCTGTTCAATAATCCTTCTTTTCTGTATCAGTAAACCAATTGAGATAAGAAGCATTGGTATTTCAATCGTCAAAATGTCATTCTCTTTAGGATTTTTTTTCTCTACCATATCAAGCCATAGACTCCTTGGGTGCCTTTTGTACAAAATAGAAGGTTCTTATTTACATTTGTAACTCCAGCTGCAGCACATTTACCCGCAAAAGATCTCTTTCCTCAATCCAGTGAGACCCCACCTGAAACACTACATCCATTTTTGGGGTCTCCAGCACAGGAAGTGAACGGACCTGCTGGAGCAAATCTAGAGGAGGGACACCAAGATGATCTGTTGCTGTAATTCCATGCTCAAATGGTTTCTCAGAGGATGAAGTCTTTGAATATATATATTTTTTTGAATATCATATATCTGAACATCATATATTAGTGAGGTCCTTTGGAAGCTTATCCTGCTTTCGAGGAACAAGGGAGGAAAGAAGCTTTAGGTTTAATGATGTGTCTTTCTAATGGAACTCTGATCCAATCTGATTCTTTGTTCTTTCCACTTAATTGCATGTAAAAATGTATTATTTATCAAGCAATAATTCAAACACAATTAATTTCACTAACATATATATCAGAAGCAGATTCAGAGGTAAAGTTTACTACATCAGAAAAGGTGATAAGTTCTGTCCTGCAGGCTGGATTGAACATGCTTCTTGAAGGACGTGAGCAAGGTCACACAAATACTGCATTCTTGCTTCTGCATTTTGCTACCTTTTCACTTGTCACAAAACCAACAGGTTGAAATATTCCCTTGGATATGGTGGAGTGCAGTACAAATGGGATTTCCCTGCTAGGAAGGCACCACACAGCACTCCAGAGATATCCAGTGGAACACAGTTATGTTAGGGATTGACACCATTTCCTGCCTGCATGTGAACTTCTGACATTTACCATTTTCTTCCTCTGAACCCCTACAGTACAGTACTACTAGATGCTAGGTTAGTACAAGGGTAACTAGAGCAAAATAGCTTTTAAACAAAAAGTTCTACAAAGCTGCCTCCCCTCTACCTACTGACTCCTTTCAATGACCTTTCCAGTCCTGCTCAGAGAGATTTCATCAGATTTCCAGCTGTAGACAACACTGTTAACCTCCTGGGTCTGTAAGAAACAGCCCTATGTTTTACAGCAGTTTCTTAGTGTACTCTGTGCTGCAGAGTCCCAACTGCCCCTCTACCCCATAAAAGTCCAGAGAAAGAAACCACATTTCTCCCTGCTGTCCTCCCAGCACCCTTTTAAGGGAAGATAATGTAGAGTATCTGTAAACTCCAGGTAAAGAGTTACTGACTGATACATGCTCTGCAATTAGCCTTCAAGTATCAAAAAGATTGCCTATTAATTATTAGTGACACTAAGCTAGGATCAAACCTTAGTTGTTCCTATATATATATATATAAAAGGAAAAAAAATGGTTCTAACCACATTTACAATGAATTATACAAGATCACAATTAAGAGGATATTACTGTATTTGTGGGGTTAATTTTTGTCTCAAACACACAGTTCTAGTGCTCTCCTGTTGCTCATCTCAGAATATTTTTATTCTTCTTTTTTTTTTTCCCATAGCATCTGTTTTAGAGAAGCAATATGTTGCTTTGCATTAAACAAGTGCTGTACATAGGGGTTGTCTTACTTCAAAGCTTCAGCTCCTTTCTTTTGCTTATGCGCTTTTCATTGTTGCTGAAAATATTGGAAAAAAGGCATATTGCTTACTTTGGTAATTATAAACCAGCAAATGATTCTGAATGCTGCAGCTGCAAAGATTTGCATTAGTCTCTTGCAGTTTCCTAACTACAAGCCTTAATATAGTTATGTCTCTACCAGGAACACATTAACATTAGCAAAATTAACTGAATTGTATCTGAACACACTTAAAAAGAGAGGCCTGCACAGTTGGTACAATTTCTATGCAGTTGGCAAAGCCCTTTCACAGTCCTCCCCCTCCACACTGCTGTTTTGCATGATGTTGTTAATGTCACATATACAGACAGTGAATGTCTTCCATGCTAAGGTTGTATGGTAGGAATTATAGAAAAATACATGTAGAAAAGGACCTCTGGAGGTCTTCTAAATTTACTCTAAACAGGACTAGCTTCATAGCTATGCAAGGTTGCTCAGGACTCTGCCCTGGGGTACATCAGGCACAGCAGTGCCAGAAGGGCAAGGGAGGGGATTGTCTCACTCTGCTCTGCACTGTGAGTGCTGTGTGCCACAATATAAAAAACACATTAAGTTGTTGCAGAGCACCCAAAGGAGAGCTATGAAGATGGTGAAGGGTCTTGAAAGGAAACTGTATGAAGAAGGGCTGAGGTCACTTGGTCTGTTCAGCCTGATGGAGACTGAGAGGAGACCATTGCAGTCTACAACTTCCTCATGAGATGAGAGGAGGGGCAGGCACTGATCTCTTCTCTGTGGTGCCCAGTGATGCGACCTGAGAGAATGGCCTGGAGTTGTGTCAGGGAGGTTTAGGCTGGATATCAGGAAGAGGTTTTTCACCCAGAGGTTGAATACTGGAACAGGCTCCCCAGAGGAGTGGTCACAGCACCAACCCTGACAAGAGTTCAAGAAGCATTTGGACAACATTCTCAGGGACATGGTGTGATTCTTGAGGCTGTCCTGTGCAGGGTTAGGAACTGGACTTTGATGATCCTTTTGGTTCCCTTCCACCTAAGGATATTCTATGATTCCTGGTAAGGGAATGAAGATGATTTCCTCTTGAGGCAAAACAACTGCATGGCTTTCTAGGTAGTGTGATATCATTCAGCTGTCAGACATTAATAGCACTAGCAATACTATTTATGCCATTAAACTGCAGAACTCTCTCTAAACTTAAGACAGATCTACAACGATTTAGACATCTGTTGGAAGACCTGAGAAATCTGACTGGGGAAGATTCCATTTATGGAGAGCCATGAGAAAAGGGGCTTACATGTTATATAGCACCACCATGTTATATAACACTGAATACTACAGCAGAAACGAGAGAGAGACAGAGGAGGAATGGACAATACAAAAGCCAGGAAATGAAGGGTTTGCATTTGGCTCTTCTCTTACTGTTATTTTTGCCATCCTTCAGCTTGTATAGTAAAAGTCTTTTTATGTAATATATTTTCTCAAGGTCTGCTTTATAGATGTATTGTGTAATGCCAAGCATGAACTTTCATATTGTCATATTAACAACCAGTCATGAACCTGTCTCTGTTCTTCCTCAGTTGTACCTTATATGCTCAGCAGCATATAAAAAATTGAAAATGTCCTGAAGAGTCAACAGCAGACTCCTCTATAGAAGCAACACCTCCAGGTGCTGTATATAGGGGGGCTGTTGGCTCTGTATCATCTGCTTTTGACCTCATTTTGCTCAACGAACTCTTCAGATAAGATCAGGTGGGAACAAATTATGACTGACGTGTACCATGTTTCAGTGGTCCTGTCAGCCAGAGCAGTCCCTGTGAATGACTATTGCGACTGGAAAACAGAAAAGCTCAAAGACTGGTTTCTTTGGGCACATATTTATTGTGTCAGACCAGAGCCTGACTCTCTCAACAAGAAAGTACAGAAACGTGGCTGAACAAAATCAAGCTGCATCTCATAACTGGCCATTTGTCCTGATTCTGCAGATCTCTTTTTGGAAATTATCATATTACAGAAGGAAGGTTTTCATAGATGATTCAAATAAGAAAATTCAAACACCAGAACTTGAGATATCAAGTTATATCGAGAAAGATATCCAACCGCTGGACTTGTGAGTTCTACAGTTCTGTACATAGAAACACATGCATACATTTTTGGTTTGCACCACCCAACCAAATTGATTTTAAACATTTGCCTGAAGATTCATTTGATCATTCAGAGCTTGCTTGATTTTATAGTAAAATGAAATTTTTTCAAATAAAAAAGAACCCTATTTTAATGGTATTTCTAGCTCATGCATCATTATTTCCTTTTAAGGATTAGGATATTAAAAGCATTATAATAAACATAAATTGAAAATGAAAATTTTAATTAAAATTCTGTGAAATAGAGTACTGCAGAACTATTTCAGCCAGTCCTTTTTGATTTGTTTCTGTTAATCTAGTTGAAAACTGATACTAATTATTACAGTGCATATTTGTAAAATGTCATGGAAAATGTAATTTCAACAGATCTCATCAATGGTTTTTCACAGTCTAACTTACATAACAAAAAAAAGAGGAATATTCTGATTCTTAAATGTAGAATATTTAAAATAGCATTCAAAAAGAGGAAAGAAAAAATGGGATTAAGTTAAAAACAGATAGTAGAACTCAAATAATTATGTACATTTTCCCCCTAAAATTTTAATTAGGCATTTGTTTCAGCACTGAATCAGTATTGCAAGATATGCAGGAACTATCAAATGACTGCAAAGTGAAATTATTTGAATTTTCTCCATATGGTACAAAGCAAACAACAATCTTGACACAAATCAGAGTGCCTGTTTGACATCAGGATTTCTGCCAAAACGTAGGTGGTTGGGACAGCACTCATGTCTTCTTCTAAAATTATACAACTTGATTGTTCTGTCAAAACAAAGTTTTCGAACCTGATGCACTAGCACAATCTGCATGTTCTCAATCTAAATGTTGACAAGGTCTGAGGAAGGAGACTCATCTCTCACAAGAATGGAGAAGAGAGTAATAAATGTATGAGACAGAGACACCACATGAAGATCAATTGTCTGAAGAGAAAGAATATGCATCACTAGCAGTTCTTCACCAAAGGAGGAGCAAACGAGCGTAAAGACAATAATTTATTCTTAATTCAGAGAAAAGAGAACATGGTAACCTTCATGAACAAATATGTTTTCATATGGCATATAGATAGCAGATCATAAACCCCCACAATCTTCAATGATTTAGCAATCTGGAGTCAGATTAGCACAGCAAAAAACATCAACTTCAACAACATGCATTTTCACAAAGCTTTTTTCATTAGTAGCCTAATTTTAATAGGAATAAAACCTTGTCAGCTCTTTCGACTTCATTTTCCCTGTTACTCAGGGTGCCTGGAGCTGCCAGCTCTCAGGCCCTTTTTACACCTCTCAACAGATCATGTGCAGTCCAGGCTGAACACGTTATTTAGCACATGATGGATGTCACAAGGAGTGTCTGGAATTCACTGCCTAATGACCTGAAGACTTCCAGAAGATGGCTCAGAAGCCGTCTTGTATCCAATTATTTCTGGTAACATTTCATGTCAATTTACAGTTCAATCTTTGTGTCAGGATCATTAAGTACTCTCAAAATGACCTACCTGAAAAAAAAAAATCACATATAACTCTGAGGGGTAATTCTGTTCACAATGAAAGTGAGGTTGTTTATCTACAACTCAACAGAGTATGCCCAGCTGAGGCTTGACTGTTTTTTTTTTTATGTTGAGAAAGTAGTCATACACTATGCAAACCCTTCCTGCTCAAATCATGGCACATCCAGGTCAGCACACACCTGGTAATCTTCCCTTAGGATTTCAGACAGACTCTGAAGGAGTGTTTCTCATTCTTGACACCACTCTTTCTGTCAGGAAGGAGAATGTCAGCTGAGAGCTCCAGCTGCAAAGGATTTTCTGACAGGAGAAAAACCTGTCTTGATCATCTATAAAATGAAAGATGTCAAGTATTGTATTTGAATGTCTACAAATAAACAGGAGAGAAGCCCTTTATCATGGGTGTATGGTACCCTCTCATCTGTGTGTTTGTGTTGATAAATATCATACCTATAAAACCAGTGCAGAAAAAAACAGAAAAGGTGTAAGATATGTTCTTGAAATAAAATAAGCTACAATGTCAAAATTTTCCAGTTAACTGGACAAGTGTTCTATTTATAGGCTAGAGTGGAAGGAATTGACTGAAGACTTTTCCCCTTGCTCAGAAACAAAAAAAAATGAACCTGAAAAGTACATGCAAGGACAAATGTTGGCCTTTCAGGACCATCAGCAAGAAAATGAGCTGGCTACTTGGCTAAAAAAAAAATCCAGAAAAGCTGAGACTGTTCAAAAAGTTCCCATCTGTCACTGGGACCTATTCTGCTATGAGGAAAAGTCTCTTCCAAGCAGAGCTGAAGACTTGTAAAAGCCAAAGCACAGACACATCTCATTTTGTTTAAAAGAGGGAAAAAAAAATTGCTTCTGTTTTAATCTGCAAAATTTTTTTTTCAGATATCGTAATAGCATTATGCTTAGCTAAGTAATAAGAATCAGAAAAATAATAAAATGGTGGCGGTGGTGATATTNAAAAGAGAAAAGAGAAAAAAGAGACGATGCACTTCTGAATAAAAAATTCATTGTCCTTTTGGAGCAATTGAATTTTGTCTGTCAAAAGTTCCCTGTTTTCCCTAACAGGTGGTCTGATGCCAGATATTTAATTAATATGTTTCAGTCCTTTGCTATCTTCATAAAGAAAATGAGAAAGAAACCTTGAATATGTAGCTGTCTTGTTGGCATCTTTAGTGTTAGTACAGACAGGGAAAAAAAATGTTCTTGACCTTATAGAGAAATGTTTAGTTAAAGCAAAGAAAACATTATTGTAGCATAAAGAATTTAAACCCTCAGTCCCTTTAGGTAGGAGCATAAATATTAGTGGTTACTATAGATTCTGCAAATGATTTTCTAATGTCCTGTCAGATCACAATTTATTTCATATTCTTAAAGAGGAGGTAGTGTAATACACAGTTTTTCATCTTAGTTCCTTGTTCCTGAACTTCATTCAGGATCCTTTGTGCTGCACACCATAATTGTGGGGGTTAACTTTAACTTATCCTGACCTCAGAGAAAAAACTTAATTGAAACTACCAATGGTAATGAGCAATTGCACACTGTCCTCCAAGCACACAGGTGTAACTGTGTCACTGCCACCCCTCCACTATTCACACACCTTTTGACATGCCAACAGATGCAAACAACAGAAGCAAAGAATCACAGGGTGTTCAGGTTGGGAGGGACAACAGTGGTCATTTGGTCCAACCCTCCCTGCTCAAGCAGGGTCATCCCAGAGCACATGGCACAGGATGGAGTCCAGACAGTTCTTGAATATGTCCAGTGAGGGATACTCTACAATGAGCATATATACAAGCCTCTTCCTGTCTGTGAGTGTTTACATGCATAAGATTTCTCCTTTCTTTCATAACGCCATGTTTCCTTGCTGCCTATAACTGCTGCCTTCCCTCCATCCTCTCTACTGATAAAATAGTTTACACTTTCTGAACTCATTTAGCCTGCTTTCCTTTTGTGCCAATCAGGGAGCTCAGCTTTTCACAGGCACAATTGTCCGTCATGATTTTCTGGCAAAGAAAGTAAGAGAAGTCTATTTAATTTTTTAGAACAAATGTATTCAGATTTAATTTTGTAATGTGACTGTAGTACTTCTGCCCAAATATTCCCTTTATGGCTACATCTGGCTATGCACAAAGTGCCAGCAGTCCATCAAACCTCTGCAGCCCCTATTTACATTTACAACATGCTTAGTTTTCACATCCATTGAATCCTTTGACTTTGTTCAGCTGACTAGTAAATTTTCCTATTATCATACTCTTGATAGTGTAGATGCAGTTTCATGAGTATGCTTGCCAGGAGTAGAAGTAAATTAGCCATGATGGAGCATCAGTTTGAGGCAGAAGCATTCCCATAAAGGCGTTACCTAAAAGTCAAATTCCTCTGAACTTTTAAGTCAGATTTCCTTAGAGGACAAAAATATTAAACACCGCTCTGCTTGGTTGCCTGGCATAGAACCCAGCTCCTCCTCTGGCATTCTGTGCACTGGGGAAGCCCTTCCTGCTGTGTTTTGCCATCCAGCTCTTCTCCAGTAGCTCTCCATGCACACCCACTTCTGCATTTCTAAGAGCACCTCTTCTTTGCAGTCAGTTCTTCAGCTTGGCCTGAGCCTGCCCTATGCTGCAGAGAAGAGGCTTTACCCCTCTCCCCCTCTCCATTCTCTCCAGGCTCCCAACACCTCTGTGGTGTTAAAGGTCTTGCCCTTTCCAAAAAGCTGGGAACCTCCCTGTGCTTTGTGCGCTGGGTGGCTCTGAGGGAAGCTGTATTTCCTCCCCTCTGGAGGCCCGTCCTCAATCTGGAGCAAGGTAGCCACTAAAAAGCAAAGAGACACCCTCTTGCCTTGAAACAGAAAAACAATTTTTATAATAGGACATACCACACAGTGCACATAAATTAAGTGATGAGCAAAGCAGTGGGACTGTTCCAGCATCTTTCACAGTAATACAGACCATAGAACAGGCATTAAAAAAATCTCTTATGAAACAAGAAATGATCCAAAATTATGAAACAGAAGAAACAGAATAGAAACTAAATTAATTTGGCACTCAAGTGTCAAGTTTCATGACCCAGTTTTAAATATTTCTTCAGTATTTTGTCAAACAGCTTAAAACATTAGTTTTCTAGATATATCAACTTTTTTTTAATCCCCCACAGAATGACACATTATATCATATTTTTGAATCCTGGACTGTTTATACTTAAAATAAGTGGTTTTTTCAGTTGCTAGGTATGACACCTTGAATCACAATTGACAGAGTTGAATAAGATGAATGAAAAGCTATAGGACTGCTTCCTTCAATTCTGCTTATTGATAAATAGCAAATTCACTCTTTTTTAAACCTCCTAACGTTCAAATGAATATTTCAAATTTGTCCTCATGGAAGTGAAGTAATGGGAAAAACGAAACATACATCAGCAGTTCTTCAGCAGAACACTGTAATTGTGGAAAAATGCAGCGGGCAGCAAAGAGATGTGCTGAGTGTTGCTCCTGCACTTGGGTATCAAAACAGATGTGCTGAGAAAAGCATCACCTTAAAAAAGGTTATGTTGTCCCCATTTGTTATATCTTTTTGTAATTTATTACCTTTCCCTTAAACCTGTCTCTGAGGAGGAAGACACAGATTAGTTTCCAAAGCCTTTAGAGGCTGTGGGTTTGTTTAGATTAAGTCCTGCATTTCAGCTTCTGGGCTGTATGTCACCCACAAGGAATGGTGATCCCTAATAAATTTCCCCTGGGAAGACTCCTGTACATGTACAGAATTTCTCCCTCCAAGGAGTCAGTATTGCCTCACAAGTCTCTTGCCTCACAAGGCAAGAGAGCAGAGGACAGAAATGTTCAAGGAGCTGAAGATTTGTCCAAAGAAGTAGACTGAGACTGTAAATCAGCACGTGTGGAAGCCTGTATCCAGTTACAGGAACCCCCCAAGCATCAAGTACAGAGAATATGTTCTGAACCACAATCACACCAGCAAAGCACACTGTTGTGGTGGTGAAGGAAATACATAAGGGGTGCTGTATATTGCAGAGTTCTGCTGCTATTGCTCCTGAGCTATTCTGGATCACCACAGCAGCTCTGGGTGTGCCCATCTTATGCTGAAGAGACCCAGGTGGCCAATATTGGTGAAAATGAAATACCCACGACTTTCTAGCCTCAGTTTGAAGGTGATCTTGTTCCCAAGATGGGAGCAGCAGTAACCAGCATCCAGGAATGGGTCAGTCACTGGTAAGGCTCTGTCTCCTGCCATGCAACCCTTCTGTTGAGAAATGGAAGTTGTCTTGCAGCGTCAGTGCTCATTTTCACAGGCACCAAACACACACAAGCCTTCAAATTTTTAAATGGTCACATGTACAGTCATCATGCTGGTTATACATGTTTGTGGATTGTACTGGCACTGATTTTGTGATGTGAGATTTTAGGAGGCTATGATTACTGGAATTGTTTACTTCTTCCCAAACATAACGCTTTCTATTTTAAAAATAGAGTGTAGGAAAAGAAGAGAGCATCATCCAGACTGATGACAGGCATTCATAGTGGAAAGCTCAGTCTGCATCCATGATATAAAGTTAAAAAGATGTGAGGGACATGGGGAGCATCTAGAAATCAAAAGATTTTTCAAATAATCTCATTTACCTATTGATTTAGGATAAATCAAATACTGCAACCAGTTTGCTTCAATAACTATTTTCTTCATGTCAAATAGGCAACAGTATTTTCATTGTTGAAAGATCTCACTTCAGTAGAGTCTACATTAATAAAGAAGACATGAAAACATGGAAGACTAAATACCTTGTAAACATTTTAAATGACAACATAAAAATAAGGACAGAAAAGCATAAATGAAGTAAAATATTGCAAAAATATTCAATGCATTTTCATCCAATGAAGGACCTTTAATCTCCTTTAAAAGTGAGTGATATTTTTTCTGTGACTACATGAGGAAAGTGACATTTATTAATTTCTTTTTGGTCTCTTGCTTCTGGACTTATTTGTGTCTCTGCAGCCAGACCCCAACATCTGTATTATTTTCTCTATTCTGTCAAGTCCTCCCAAGTTCTCTTGTCTCTTCCTTATCTGCATATCATCTGTTGATTTTATCCTCTTGCTTGGTTTCAGTCACCACATAAGCCGAAGTCATATATATTTGTCAGCTACAAGAGTATCTTGTCCCTCAGCCTTTTCCTTGTCACTGCCTCTTTCTCACTCTGCTCTGAAGGTTTGCTATGAACTCAATCTGCAGACGTTTGCTAAGTCATCATATCTATTCCTGCCTCTTCTCTCCTCTGCTTTCCATATTGCCTTCCATATTGCATTCCTCAGGCTTGCACAAGAGAAGAAAAACACAAAAAGAGAAAGACTCAAACAGCCCTTTCATTATATAATATAATTCACTCACACTCTTGTGATCTGACAGCACTGCTCTGTGAAATTTGCTGGTTTTCTGAGGAATTTCCTTGGCTGTTTTATCCTTGACAGTTTTGTGCCCACCATTGCATGTTTTAATAGAATTTCATGAAAAAGCTCTTTTCTAATCACAACCATATGCGACATACTTTTTTTGAATTCTGTATTTTAAACTTTTTAAGCCAATTGGTTTAAGAGATTATTTTTGTCTGGAAAATCATCCTGTTTTTCAACTGAAATGGAAGTAACATACCAGCTGAATGAAAAGTATCTGTATTTTTTGGAGTGTGTAATGAAACTGAAGAATTCTAAACTTTAGAGGAGTTTGACTTGCTGGCATGAATGTTTTGCTTTCATGTTAAAAACAGTACTCTTGGGTAGACTGCTGGAGAAGAAGTGAAATGCAGGGATGAAAGGTTTGCTCATTTGGCAAAGAGGCAGGTAACACAGTACATCTGCTAGCCTTACTTAAGAGACTGACAAGTTTTGCTTCAGACTAAAAGAAAAGCAGGTCAAAAATACTGCAGCGTTTCCCACTTTTGTCCAAGTGCATTAATAATTATTTGTAGAAATAGATACAGGACAAAAGCAATAAAATTATATTAAATCTCTGAGTGTTTCAAACTTCATGTTGGCATTAATTCCTAATTGAAAGAGTTCCAGTCAGTTTTGTACAGATTCTGCCATGATGACAATAATTATAAGTTCACAAAAAGAAAGCCTGCTTATATAATACAGGCTATCATACATCATCCCTTTTTTCACCAGACAGCTGCTCTTTTTCTTTCCTCTAAATACATTCAGGCAGATTTCTGATAGCTGCAGCCTGGATCCAGCTTTTGTTTTTCCTATGGGGAAAGTCAGGAATGGAGGTGGAATCAATGACAAATGGATGCTGGAGAGTAATCCAAGTCCAGGGGTGGGGGAGGAAGGAAGAATTGTCAGCTATTTAAAAATAGAAAGAAAGAGATTTGCAGAGGAACTGCAGACAGTAGACACGTGGGCTGAGGATGGGGGCTGAGAGTGAAGGGGAGGAGGGAGGTCTATGTAGGAGCAGAAGCTGAGGGGTGAGACAAGATAATGGGACAAATGTGGGGACTGTGATGAGGAAGAGGATGCAGCCCTGTAGTCCGAAAGGCATGCACCACTACATGCTGGGAGCTGACCAGATAGAAAACAGCTGTGAAGGAAGGACCTGAGGGTGTGGTGGACAACAAGCTGAATATAAGCCAGCAATGTACCCGCGGGGTAAAGGTGACCAACAGTATCCTGGGCTGCAGGGGGAGCCCTGTTAGCAGGTCAAGGGATCCTTCCCCTCTCCTCAGTATTGCTGAGGCCATACCTGAAATCCTGTGTTCAGTTCTGGACTCCCCAGCATGAGAGAGCGACTGAGGTACTGGAGAGAGTCTAGTGACAAAGATGATTAAAGGACAGGAGTGCTGCTTATAAAAGGAAAGGCTGAGAAACATAGGATTGCTTGGGAAGAGAAGGCTTTCACTGATATATATAAATACCTGAAGGAAAGATGTGAGGAAGATTGAACCAGATTCTTTTCAGTGGTGCCCAGTGTCAGGACCAGAAACAATGGGCCCTAACTGAAGCATGGGATGTTCCCTCTGAACATCGTGAAACACTTTTTCACTGTGAAGATGACCAAGCACTGGCAGAGATTTCCCAGAGGGATTGTGGACTTTCCAAATTTGATGATATTCAGAATCTGTCAGGATGTGGTCCTGAACAACCTGCTGGGGGACCTTGCTTGCACAGGAGGTTGGACAAGATGAACTCTAGAGGTCCCTGACAAGGTCCCTGCTGTGACTGTGAATCTTGGGAGAAAAGTGACTCTAGGAGAAGGGTGTGGTTGCAGTATGGAAGTTCAAATTTTGGGAACTTGAGATGGGAACACTTGGAGGTTTGTGCTGTAGACTGACACTCAGGAACTGGAAACTTGAGAACCAGGATGTTTCAGCAGAGAAAGATGAGAATTGCATTATGCTATTCCTGTTTCTGTTTTGAGGACAGATGAACGAGATAACCAACCACTTCTATTACACAACACTGACAAGCATAGAAACTAATTTGGTACATCTCTTTTGCAGTTGAGACCACAGTATTTTTGTTACTCAACCTAGGTTTGTTAGAGAGGTCATTTGCACCTACCATACCCTGACAGCAGACTCACCTGCTTTCATACACACACAAAGAGATATGCAATTCCTGCTCTTGTAATCATATACCACAGAGTTAAAAACAAAACTGTGCACTGAAAGGAAGCTTAAAATAATGTTCATTGCACCGATTTCAACACAGCAGCTTTAACAACAAAGCAGAATACCATTTGCTATTGTTGCCAGTAGCTATATATTTTTTGAAAGTTTGTTTGTAGAAAATCTGACAGGGAAAACCCAAATCCACAGCCTCTTTTCCATTTTATTAATTTTTTCCCAGACATATGATGAGTCTTCCAATGCTGCTTTGCTGTTCTTGAGCTTTTAGTTTTCCCTTGGCTTAATTTCCTTTTTTAACCTCCTGTTGCTTTAACTCATTTCAAGTATTATTTGTATGACAGATATATCTTATCTTCTTTGAGAGGCAGGGATTTATTAGCACAGCAGTTCCTTGTGATAGACGTTGTGTAAATGGAACAACTGAATTCTTTCTAAGAACATCATGGGAGGGATATCAGTGAAAAAGTCAATCACCAGGTTTCTTTTACTGGGAAACTTGTGCCTACATCTTCTGTGCTTGATTTCTCTCCATTTTTCAATTATTGTTAATATTTCATTACTACATTACAACAACTTCTGAATTTTTTCCAGATAAATCAGCCTCCAATGGGCTAAATATTGCAGACATATAAAAGAAAAGGCTTAAGAAATAGTTCCTCTGCCTGTTTATCTCTTTTCTCTCAAATTCTCACAGCCTTACAGAATTTTTTTCATGTGGTCGGGACATGGCAGTCTTTATAGCATCCCAAAAGCCAAATATCTTAAGCTTCCTCAGTACTGCATTTCACTTTCCTGAAATGTCCTCTTAGCAGACTGTCTACTGCAGGAAGCCAGCCAAGTCTTGGAGCATAAAATACTGGGACCATGACAATATCTTCAGGATTCAGAGAAGAACAGGGATGGGTCAAACTGCATGGGATGCAACCATAGTGAGATAAAAGCATTGGATCATTCCCATACATCAGGCCTCAATTCCTGAGCTTAGATGGTGGCTGGAGAATCTTAGTATATTTTATAGAAACCAGTACAATTGTCTCCCTTAAAGTGGTGAAGAAAAATTCATGGAAGGTTTGAAGTCACTGAGGGGAACTAACTCTGGGAAGAATGGTCTGTCTTGCCTAAAGCAACATCCTAGACATCTTAGTGAGCTGTATGGAAAATAGTAGGAAAAACACAGTGCAAGAGGAAAGAGGCACCAATAAATGCATCCAAAAATATGTTGAGATTTTGTTGTTGTTTATTTTTTCTCAGAGGACATAACTGCTGCTGTTGGGGCACAGTTATGACAGGTTTTGTTAAGAAGCCAACATAGTTTCAGAAGTATGGAGCTCTTTCAACTTACCACCCAATAATTCATGAATCAGGCTTCAGATCTCGCTGCTCTTTGTAGTCCTGCCAGATATACCTCAGAAGACTACTTAAGAGTAGCAAATAGCATGACAGATTTACAGAACTACTGGGTGAATTCTCGACTCACTGAGGTAAGGAAGCGAGGCTCAGTGGGGATGACATCCATGTCACTCCAGTGCTGCTTCTGCAACTCAAAGAGGTACTTCTCATAGAGCTGCTGTTGTCTTGGGGGGCACCACTCCTCATATTGGGGCAAGCTGATGAAATACTGAGGGAAGATGACAAAAGACCCTTATATTTGAGGAAGGGAGTGTGTTTGTATTATTTAAAGGGATTTGTCTGCAAAATATAATGAAGCAGAAAGATGAAGGAAGAGTGAAATTATCTTTGTGAAGGGTAAAAACTCTCAGCTGTGGCTATTTCATACTGAATTTCAGATTGCAGTCCATTTAGAAGACTCTGATTTATTCTTAGCCTTTGAAGTAATACAGGCAATAAATTAAGAGTCCTACTTCAGGGAAAACATAGAAAGCCTCTGGAGCAAAACCACAAATGCAAGACAATGCTCCATTATGGGTGCAGTCTGTCCCTCAGGTCTGCATGGGCTTTTTCAGTCAGTGATTTCCATCCTTGAATGCAGATTGGCAACAAGGAGTTCAGCTGCAGAACTGCATTTCACCCTTCTTTGTTCAAGTTCATAGGGAACGTGGGGCTAGAATAATTCCTGAAGATGTTTGAGAAAAGGATAAATGCAAAGTAAAATCTACACCTGGATTACAGAGTGCACAGAATCAGTGGGTCCTGTAGAACTCTGAATACAGCTATACCTGTGGTGAATGCTGAATGTCCAGTTACAACGTGTTCACCTGCTGAATATGATGGAGAGTAAGAGGAGGTTTCTGTACATGGGCATCCCACTGAGATGTATTTTGCTAAAAAAGGATAGAGCAGATTCAGCTTTCAAAAATTAAAAGCATGACTAGGTGTAAATCTAGGGCATGGGTCTGGATAGAAAATCTCTGCCATTCACACCAAACCCAGGATAGAGAACTGCACTGAAAAGCTCAGCAAAGCATTTGAATCAAGGATTTGTAGTCAAATATGGCATGAAAGTACAAGAAACAAAGGCAATTTAAGGGGGGAGAGAAACACCAGTGATTAAGGAGGTCCTAACTCTAAAGGGGCAGAATTATTATCGTGCCCTTTGGGGCATTCCTGCAACTCCACTCAGGCAGTAATTGTCACTCTATCTAATACTGCCTCCAGTGCCTCAACCAAACTCCACATGTTCCTACCCCGGTTCTCCACTGTGTTGTCATGTTCCCAGGAGATTTTTCAGTGAGATACTTGAATTAAGGAGGTCATGGGCATCACTGGACTGTGATGATGAGCAGATTACGAGGGTAGAAGAGATAATACCGTACATGAGCTCTATAAAATCTTTTCAAGAACATTTTCTGCTACCAGGAGAACAGCAGCTCTCTCTTTCTACACTTTCTGCACTTTGGCCTGCAGCTGTGATTTTCACCGTGATGTGCATCAAGCGTACAGTGACAAGAGGAGAAATAGTACAGGTTGCACTTTTGGAGGCATTCCCAAGAAGAATTTGGTGTCTCAAGAAGCTTCTAAAAACATAGAACCAAGGATCTGATATTCCTGAATACATTCACTTGACGAGTGTCACTGAAGAAAGGAGTTTTAAAAAAATTCTCAGAAATATAAACCAAGAACAGAATTAGAAATAGATCAAATGTTTTTATCAGGCCTGCTATTTAAGATCCAAGAGCAAATTTCCCTGTTTCTTAATGCCACAAAGAATAAACTCTATGAAAACCAGTACTTTTTGGTTTGAGACCATGAAAAATCAGTACTGATAGTTTCTATAACTGAGTTAATGGTTCATATGTTTAAAACCAATAGTATAGTGAATGAAATAAGTGACTTTCACTACCAAAGAACTGTCACAGAAAAGCTTACCTATTCCCTATCAGTAGTTATCAGTAGAAGTAGGGAAATAGATCTGCCCTGGGAGATTGAAAAGAATGGAAGGAGCACATGGACGTGCTTGAAGGAATGGAACGGCTAATTATTCCATCTTTGGTCTATGCATACTGAGGCTTTACACCATGGCATTCATGGAATATGATGAAATGTACTACATTGTATATGGTGAAGTAGCAACAATAGTCAATGTCTGCACTCATCATGATGATTTAGAAACTGCAAAAATTGCAAAAAAGATCAATATACAAAGAGTTCAAGGTCAAATTGGCAGATGAGCCATGTTTAAAAAGATGTAATAATTAACATAAATTGCATCATCATCATAATTGAATGCTTAATTAAGGAGAGTGCATGAGTGTATTTTTGGTCACCTGAGTTCCCCTGGTTTTGCACAGAAAACTGGTTTAGAATAATTCATGTTATGTCTACATATGCTGTCTAACAAGAGTTTTGTTGTAGCCATTTCATTTAGAAGATGAAGAAAGCATACATAGCACAATGCATGTCAGCCAATCTGTGGCCCTGGTAGATGCCATATATGGTTAAAGAACGTCTTTGCATATGGAAAAATGAATTTTGTAGAAAAGCATCTTAAGATTCACTGGATAAGTAATTCACATTTCTTCTTGCTGACATTGAGATAAGAGAGTGTTAAAGATTACTTCATCTTAATAAAGTAAATTTTAGAAGCTGTAATTTAGTAGTAGGGTTGGCCAGAAAACAATTTTACACAAAAAATAGCTCTTGACATCTGTTTCAAAAAACCCTGCAACACTAGGTTTTCATGAAGAAGGTCTTTGTGGAGAAAGTAACCAAAGTAATGAGGTACTTTAAGAATGTATGCTGACTGATTTTTGATTTTTTCTCGTTGGCTCTTATTCCTTGTATTTGATTAAAATATTTATTGGACCAGAGAGAAAATGAAACACTAATTAAGTGTCTTTGTTTGGATCTAGAAAGCCACTGGAGCAGATAATGACAGAAAATACTTCATTAAAAATATACTTATTTTTCCAATTAATAGCTTAGCACCAACTTCAATCAAATAGAAACATGAAATTACCAACTCCGATAATTGAAAAATTACTTAAGTATCAATAATAGAAAGTCTGACCAGAAAATTTTAAATGCTGATTGCAAATCATTGTTAGCAACAATGATATGGAGAACAGGCTCAAATATTTATTATGTTTAACATTGTTTCATTCCTGATGTTATGTACACACACATGGACATCTGGTTATTTGCTGAAGTAAAGTTCTGATTATTTAATTTTCATATATCCTATTATGTTCATGGAGTCTAATATTCAAGGAGTTTAACAATTCAGGCATGCAAATGCAATCAAAATCTCCATTTGGTTTTTAAGAGACAGAGGGAGTTCTGTTAAGAATTTTAAACTGGCAAAACCTGTCTATCACATTATAATTGTCTCTAATTAATACTGCCAGAAATCTCAGCTATAAAAATCTTTACCAAACACTGAGTCACACTTAAACTGATGAAAAATCCTTCTCTTGCCCAAGCAAACATTAGAGAAAATCAGTTCCAATGTGTTCCTTAAAACTGAGCACTGATTGATGATTGTAAGTGACGACAAACATATCAGCATAGAAGAAGTCATTTTGTTGAATTGTAGAATAAGATGTATTTTCCTAAAGGAAAATGTATTTCCTAAAGGGAGATGTATTTTCCTCAAGAGAGATGTGAAATTCAGTAAATTGTAGTGTATGTGTATGTGTATGTGAATGTGAATATGCATGTGCATGTGCATGTGCATGTGCATGTGCATGTGCATGTGTATATGTATATTTATATGTATATGTATATGTATATGTATAGCCTGAATGGAAGAGTTAAATCTCATTCTTTTAAAGATGGATCATGGGACACAAGGAACTGAGCCTAAGGAATGAGCCTACATTACAGGCTGTGAAACAATTCAGCCAACCCTGAGGTGCATGAAAACAACAGTAGGAAAAAAAAAATCATGTAAGAAACTTTATTCATCACACACAGAAACTTTGTCCAGTCAGAGGCACATGATGTCCTTGCCCAAACACAGTTCCTAAAGAAACTGAAAGCTGATGAAGGCTGGAGACACGCTCTGGTGGTGGGAGAACAACTCTCTATGCACAATAGAGGTACCTACGCCACTCCAGGCTGTGGCATGCAGGTGCTGGGGAGAGAAGTGCCTGACTCTAGTGGAAGAAACCTTGGTTTGAATAGGTGATATTGGTACCCCCTGCCCCTACTGCCCTGATGCCCCTGCTGTCATTGGGATTTATTCTCTTGACCATTGTAAATAGACTTAAGACACTCTCCTTCTTGCTCCCTCTAAGTGATACAAAGAAAGGGTATCTCAGATAGCAAACCCGTGAAACCTGAGACAGTCAAAATAAAACCAAAATATGTTTAAAATACAAAGAGTGTAAAAGAGTCCATTGCACAAACAAGGAAAAATGCACAGATGTCATTGAAAAATCTCCCTTTTGTTATGTGAATGTTGGGATTTTTTAGTGAAATCTTTAAAAATTTGTCTTTTCCAGCTTTTCCACATACATACACTGCAATCCTACATTCTATTCAAAGTTTTCCTTTTGCATTACATTACACTGGCACTGGCACATAATGTAATATTGCATGTATTACACACACACACACAAAAATTGTGAGGTCAAATCAATCAAAAAGCCAGAAAATACTGGCTTGAGTCTTTGGAATAGATGATATATCTTCTGCCTACATATGCTCAGGAAGACACAGTTACCATCACTGAGAGACCAAGTAGTTTGTCAAAGCAGTATTAAACCAATTGAGGGTTGACAGTTAAATTTCAGAATCAGCCAGTTGCCTCAGAAAATATCAGGTTGTGCCCAATATGTGTGTGCCTTACAGCTGTTTGTCCTTTTCAGAAGAGCACTGCAGAGTGGTAGTTAACAATTGGTTTTTATTATTGACTTCTTCAGTTAAAATTCCCTGACTTTAGACTGCTCTGCTTGAGATAGCCCCAAAATCCCATTTTGAGATTAAGATATGGCCAATATTCCACTAAACATGAATTACTTAATAATGTATTACTCTATTTCTTAATATTATTACTCTTGTCAACCATTTCTGTCTTTTTCACTTTATTAAATCCATGATATTTGTCTTCCCTGACAGACCAAAAAGAAACTTGAATACAGAATAGAAAATGGATTTCCTGTTAAATTGTGTTGCATTTATGGATTATCTATTACCAATTGTTTGACGGTAGTTTTACATCCCTTCCAAAAACATGGGTAATAAGAACAGTTTATTCTACTACAGCACCTTCCAATCACAAAAAATTGGAACTGTGGGATCTCTTATCTTGGAAATAAAAAAAGAGTTATCAAAAAATCTCATATCTGTACAGAAAGCAGGTTGGCATTACATACCCATGTATCGCATCCAAAGCAATGATAGATGAGTATCAAATCTATTTTCAGGATGATGGCATAGGTTCTTTCGAGGAAACCAGACATTTCTGTATTATTAATACTTTTGTAAAATTGTCAGCTTTTCCTCAAAATCATGAGGGGAAGAAATTCACACTGTTACAACTTGTGAAAGTAAGTTTTTTGTTTGATGTCCCTTAATTCTGGGGCCTAAGGAGTATGTAATGCGTTTATTATTCAGTTTTGTGTTTCTTCTAGCCAGTCAGGTCTTCTGCCTCTGTTCAGGTTTTTCTCTGGTTCCTTTCCCAGGAATCAATGGGTGACTGGAATATTCAGTGTTGTTAGATTATTCGCTGGTGAAAGATAAGTTTTAATTGCTAATTCTGTTTGAGCACAACACGGGTAATTCTCAGCAATCTCTTTTCTCAGGTGAGCCTGACAACTTCTAATAGGTCTGAGCTGCTGCTTTTTTCTCTAGAATGCCTGTACACATGACCTGCTCTCATAGCCACAGTGTGCTAGATGGTTGCACTCAAAATATTGTCCAGAGCAGAAAGATACACATACTAGGGTACAGCTAGGAATGTATTTTTGGGCCAATTAATATTTAATTTGTATGTTTATTTGTTTCCTTATCATAGGGCATAGCCTTGTTACTTCTTCCAAACTGAGCACTGAAAATTAAATGCAGTCCTCCCCCATCTCCCTTACCCCAGAGGAGGCAGTTAGTCCTGCAGTGGCTGTGGAGGGAGCCCAGCCCCCGGTCCTCGGCACTCCCAGCTTGAAGCCAGCCCCCGAAGGCAGCAGGGATGTGGCCATCAGGAAACTAACTGGTGTAACAGCTAACACCAGCTAAAATCAAAAAAGGCCTGACCAGATAAATGCAGAGAATGTACTGAGAGAGGTCAGTACAAAGCCTGGTGGTGCTTTGCAGGTAAAGGGTAAAACAGCATTTATGGGGTTACTTATGGATAGTGGGATCATGGTCATGGAGGTAGGTGAGGAACAGAAGTGGAGATGATGGTCTATGTTCTTACAGATTTTGTCTTTCTGTAAGTTGCCTCTATTCCTACAGAGGAGCAAGCTGCTCAAAAGTCTGAATAATCCAAATGTTACTTCTCATACAATAAAATGCTGAACTTGACATTTTTCTACATCTAGTTGAGTTTATGGCACTTAGTGGGAAGGAGATCTGTGATTTTTCCTAGTTAAAACAAATACAAGGAGAGAAGATTGAAAAAGCAATGAAATAAAAATAGTGTTTTAGTGTTGAAAACAAATATTTGTTGTAAATTATTAAATTATTAAATTTTGTTATTATTAAATTAAAGGGAGTCCTTTATAGTGCTTTTACACTCCTCTTGTCCTGTAAGTATTTTAGCCAATGATTGAAAAGAATAAGAAGAGTGAGAATTTGAAATGGGCAGGCCTAGCCCACAATTCTTGAATACTAGGTGTATTTGAATCTCCTCGACAAATGCTGAATCAGATCCACTGAAAGGAAAGGAAGAAATGTGACTCGTACCATGGTGATTTTCTTTTTTCCATGTTCAACAAAAAGGCCAACAAGGTGCTCTTATGAGAGTGCTCAGATAACAATGGATGGATGTATTGTGAGGACATACATTTGAACAAAGATGAAAGGAACATCCAAAAAGGTACTAAAGTCAAAACTACCATTCAAAAAAGTTCTAACCTCAGCATATACAAATCTTTTTTAAGAAATTGTGGCCAATTTTTTATTTCAGAGATTCAGTCTTGAAGCAGTAGCCTAAAATCTTGTAAAGTAATAGTAAGTTAAAAATGCTCTTCATAAAAGTGATAAAATACTGGCCTACGAACTCTTGAAGAACAAAAATCTTTTTTAAATGTTCGTCTCCAAATCTTGCTTGAAATGGACTTTAGAAGGTTGTTGAGCATGAAGCTATCTCTGGGCCTCTGTATGTAAAGAATAAAAAACACTGACTAAACAAAAACTTTTTGAATACGACATGTTGATAACTCCATATACAGTATCAGAAAGTTAGACATCACCCCTGAAGCATGCAATTAAAATGACAAGATCAAACTTGATTACAGCAGTGTTCTTGGTGCTAAGCAAATTTTTGTAGTAGATTAAATATTCCAAATGTGTTTATCTAAACTTCCTTAGCAGTGGGAAGAGAGAGGCTGGGTATTTAAAAGATATGCATATAAGTATAGATGAAGTCATTTTAAAAATAAGTATGAGACTTGATGCTGGAAAAGCGATTCCAAAGGAGTAATGTGCATTTGTGTATGTAATATACTTTTGTGTTTGTATGTGTGCACAGAAAGACCATCAACCTTGTAAACTAATTAAAGTTAATGGGGAATCAAGGGTATGGAAATAATTAGTATAGCATCAATTAATTCATCAGCTCTGTATCAACCCTGAAGCTTATAAACTAGAGCAGCCTGATGTAATCAATCCCAGCTGCAAGGTAAAAGTTTTATATAAATTACTGAGAGCCAGTAAGAAACACATGCAGATAGTGATGGTTCCCTGCTATTCAACAGAAGGCATGATGTTCAATTAATGAGATCCAACTAGTGGCCAAAATGGCTAATGAGACAAGCTGGCATCACTGAAAACTTCTCCAGCCTGCCTTGCCAGTAGATGCACACGCTTCCAGACCGAGTCCTTTGTTCCTAGACTTCACCATGGGACAGCTGGCTCCAGGGATCTGCCACCTATTCATTATACACAGGAATGAGGTTATAGGACCCAGGGAAATGCTCAGACCTGGAAGTTCTTATGAAGAGGGTGTGTGGCATCTTCTCAAGATGTTAGTTTTGTTTACTGCTGATGGAGTTCCAGCTGTGAGACTTGAATTTGTGCTGAGAGACCCCTAAACATCCTCCTGAACTGGGAACTTAGGATAAGCAGCACTCCAGCTGTCTGCCTGTCTTCTGGATTTTTGTAGGCCTTCAGCAGGAGCAAGATGCACAAAGACTGTGGGTATAAAACTGTTCTGAGTCCTGAGATTGCCCCACCTCCTTCTGCATTTCTAACTTAGAGCTCTACATGCCCAATGGGACTGTCCAGACATGATTCTTTGCCCACTTCCCTCAGGAGGCTGGGAAGAAAACAGGAAGATTCTCAGATATTTTATTTTCCCTGTGGGACAGCCATGTCCCAAAATACAATAACGTAATTCATCATTTCCAGTATTCTTGGGCCTGCAAAATACTTGGATTGTCTGCTATTGAAAATGTGACCATGTATAAACATGTGGAGCTTGTTAATAACAAGAAAGAAAGTAAAGCAAAATAGGCATTGTATTTTGCTCTGTTAAAGGATATACATTGTTACATTCTAAGATAAAATGTAAATGTAAATTTGAAGCCTATTATTGAACAGGGTACCATACAGATTTCTGCTAAAGAATGTTAGGTTTTCTAAGAGCTTGTTAAAAAATTGTTCATAATATTCAGATTCCACTGTTATGCTTTATGGAATCTGTAATGCATTCCGATCTCTCAATACTATTTACAATATATAACTAAGAAAATCCATAGCTATCTTTTTTGAAGATTACTGAGACCTATTAACACCTGGTTATAATTGAATCTTACATGTAATTTCCTTGAGGTTTAATTTCCAGTGTACTGCTAAATAAAATTAGATACGCCTGCTTCAAAGACTTAATGTTAGAGTAAGTAAAAAAATTGATAAAGTGTTGCTTTGGTATTCCCTTATTCTCTCTCATACGTAGACACTTTTTTAAATTGAACTAATTAGGCAAAGCTGATAATTTAAACACATTTCAGCACCTGGACTTTCATTATTTTTATTTTGTTCACTTTTTCCCCACTTGTTGGCTTTGAGACATAGGAGTAAGCAAAGAGTGTGTGTGTTTGGTTTTGCAAGACAAAGAATTTTCACACTATAGGCAGATGAAAATCTTGGAAATACTGGTGTGCAATACAAGTAGATATCCTATTTATTTTGAAATTTGACCCCATAAGGAATGGAAAGAGCAAGTGACGCAGAATAGAATTCATGATACCACTTATAAGAAGAAACATAAGATCCCTTGGATACAGTTATTAGCACCTGTCCCGCTTAAGGCACAGTTATAAAAAGAGAAATAGTAATATCCAGCAATTAAACTGATTGGAGACTCATCAGCTTCATGCCCAACAAGTAAGTATTCTTGTAAGATCATAGACTTCAGAGCCTTGAGTTATGTTGTATGTTAACTATTCAATATACAGTAGGAACTGTCTGCTTGGGTTCTTGGTGTTCTGAGTTATGCCCTCAGTCTCTCAGGTCCCTACATAAGTGACTTGGTCTCATATTTTCACTGGAGGTCAGAAACCAGCATTCTGCAAAAAGAGACAGGCTAGGTCTGCTTAACTGGTCTGTATGGAGCAATCTGTCAAGTCCTGCACCACCACCATCTTTTCTTTTTGCCTACTTGTGCAATGATGATATTGAGTTCCTTCCTTTTCCTACTTATTTAGGAACTTGTCCACATAGTCACAGTACAAAATCTCTCATTTCATCATTGATTTCCCTGGTAAAGAAATTATTTTTTGTGGCATATGTCACTAATCCACTTTATTAAATTTAGCAAGATGGAATCCCAGGGTAGCTAAAAGTCATCAAAACTTATGTTGTTATAGCTATTGTTATAGGTATACTGCCCTGCCTCAAAGCTCATGTCACTAGGGAATGATCAGAGCAGTGAGTCTCTTCAGTTTTTTCTTGTGGAGGTTTTTCTGTGGTGAGGGTTTTCTTGTTTGGTTGTTGGGGTTTTTTAAACCAAGATCCTTCTTAGATGCATTTTTGCAAAAAAATATCTGTCTGGTTGACAGATAAAGCAGCTAAGTCAGTCTCTCAAAGTATCTAAAAAAACTGGAAGTAAAGAATGCCATTTCATGTGGAGATTATTTAAAGGAAAATGAACTGCCTGCTGTAAGTTTTTCACTGATGAACCTCCACAGAGAAAGTCATGCCTGAAGGACTTAGTGCTAACATTGGCTGTGTTTGAGCTCAGAAATAATACTTCCTTAAGGAAATGACAGCCTGGATATCAGCAATAACTAATAATTTTTAATGGAGCTGTTTCAGAGCAGAAATCTCTGAATTGGCTGATGTGATAGAGGGGCATAGATGGTGTTGCTGGTCAGTTGTATACATACAAAGTTTGTGAAAAAACTGATTTTTTGGTAGATATGGGAGGGATCAGTAACAGGTCAGTTCTGGAAAAAAAGGGTTGCAAGCCTTGAAACAGCATATTGCATTCTTTAAGAGGTTAAAAAATAGTAAACATAGGTTATGAATAACTTTACTTAACAGTTATTCAAAACTAAAAAAAAAAAATTAATCTCTGCTTGTCTCAATTTACTTTAACAGTGGAATCTAAAAGACTTCATTTTTTCCTGAATGAAGAAATTACATTACATATATCTTCTTCCTGTTATCAACTTCTTGCTAAGGATTGGGCTGAGAGAGGTAACGCACATCCTTGAGAACTAGGATATTTGTAGAGCCCCTTTGTTCTGAAAGGATCCTGTCAAACAACGGCTCCAGCAGTAGAATATGTTCACAGCTATTCCATAGAATATGTTCTGCTACCAGAAAGTTGAATCTGGCCTCTGAGTATTCCTGCTTCAGCATTATTGTCTGGAAAAATAAACATGTATTGAGTTTTCAAGTTTTGAACTGAAGACTTCTGAGAGACAATAAGAAAGTGGGTCAAGTCAGCAGAGATGTCAAACAGTCCTGTATTAATTGTACATCATCAGATTTGTGGAGTTTATTATTTATGATACTCTGCTTGATTACTTACACACTGTACTAATTTGCAACAATACACAAAACCTACCTTCTAGGTTATAGGAATGTATTTATTTGAGTATTCATCCTCCTGCTGCACAGGACTTGTTTCATTTACAAATATAGAAACCACCAAAGTTTTGTCTCTCAGCTGATTGGTTTATGTCAGTTGGGGGAAAATTATGATAATTAAATTTAGTTTAATATCTGTTTCCACTGTGGAACATCACAGAGTCTCACAGAGTCATAAAGTGGTTTGGGGTTGAAGGGAGTTTTAAATGTCCAGTCCCCTGCAATGATAAGCAACATCTTTCAAATATCTCAGGCTGCTCAGACTCCTGTCCAACACTATCCTGATTATTTTAGGGATGGAGCATCTGCCATTTCTCTGGGACATCACTTTCAGTGTTTCATCAACTTCATTGTAAAAAACAATTCTTCTTTATATGTACTCTGAATCACCCCTCTTCCAGTTTAAAAGTTGTCCGATTGCTACAGGCACCTGGCCCCATCTTTCTTATAAGCTCCCTATATGTATTGAAAAGAGGAAAAAAGTCTCCCCAGAACATATGCTTTGCCTTTGTGTCTCTATTGACCCAACAAAATATGAGTTAGAGAAATCTCAAGTGCCACCTTAAATAATTTTTGCAGGTACAAGTACCTGGAGATCAATAGTTGGCAATACCCATTAAATCAGTGCAACCCATTCTGCAAGGCTGCTACTCTAGAAAATCCTACTGGTCTAGTAAGATTTTGGTTGTGCAAAGCAACAAGTGACAACTGTTGGTCAACAGACTCCTCTGAGCAGGCTGAAAATGGTCATGCTCTACTTCTCCTACTCATGTTACCAGGAATCACCATGGATATAGGAACTGAATTCCACCAGTCTCTGTCCTGCCTGCCCATGTGACAAGAAATTGAACACTAATCATACAAAGGCTTATGTCAATTCATAGGAAAGTACGGTCATTCTCACTGAATCATAGAATCATTTGGGTTGTCAAGTAATGAAACATGCAGACTGCATTATGATGGGATGTTCTCCTGGGTGAATTCAAATATATCGTATTTTTCTGTCATGTTTTGCAATTTTAATGCTATCGTCTTTAGATTTTTTTGAGGAAAAAGACCCGAAACTTTTTTTCTCTTCTCTATTCAATGTGTTATCTAATCAGCCTGAGATTATTTCCTCTGATCCACTTCCTCACTCATGAATCTGAGTCTTGTTTGCTTGTTTGCTTCTGCAGCTGCAAGTATCAAAGAGGAATATTTTCCAATGTAAAGCACGCCTATGGAAATGTGGGGGAAGCAATACACTACTTGTAGTCAGTCATTCCTGCATAAATGGTAGTAGTGCAATACACATTCTGAGCACAGAGGGAAGTGGATACAGTTCTTATAATTTTGCTCAAATCCATCAGCTACTTAATTCTCAGAACTACAAAATAACAGTGAATATGGATTAAGCTTTTGAGGGAGGAATAACAAATTGCATAAATATAAAATGGGAAAGAGACTCTGAAGTAAGCTGTAACGAGGAATATTCAGGATGGAACAACTTCCTATGATGACCACAATACTGAAGCAAATGGGATAGATAGCACAAGAACATCTCCATCATTTGAAGCTGGAGGACAGATCTTCCTTGAGAAGAGGTTAGGGAGATAGTCTTTAGGAGTGACCTTGATTTAGCTGTTGAGCTGTTATGAGGAGCAGGATAGACTAGAAGACCTCTTGAGATTCCTTCCAGTCCTCTGATCCTCTAATCCCTCCTTAGCATTTAGTAATTAATAAAATCATTACTATTGCTTACTTGACCTTGGAGGTGTCCTTCCACATTTGTTTGTTCATGCATGGGCTGGTCACGTACATCCCTGTAGCAATTATAAGAGGAATTGTACTTGTAATAGCCTCAAGAGAAGATTGATTGTAGCTTGTGTGAGTGGAGGTTAGCAAACTGGCTGAGACTCGAGCCCATTCTCCTGTCCTCCAAAACTTTTATTTTGATGTACTGTAATGTGTTTTATAAAAATCCATTACTCTCATGCTCTAAACCAGGAGCTTCACCTCAGTCCCCTCCTTGATGTGTTATAATACAATTCAAAAGAAAGGATTAAGCACATAGTTTAAATATGTTCTTTGTCTCCTAACTAAAGGGCAGGTGGTCTCCCAAAACCAAAACTAAATCAGCCCTGCAGTAAATTTAAGCCAAGCCTGAAGCAAATCTGCTGGCTGCAAAAGCAAGCACAGAGCCTGTTCTCTGCTAGTGCAGTCTGATCCTTTCATGTTGGGTTTTTTTCTGTTTGTCTTTTCATTTTGTAAAGCAGCAAGTTTCAGCTGACACCACTATTCAAAAATTGTCTTTTGTGTGACTAGAGTGAATCATGTTATAATCTGTCATGGGCTACCTGTAACCTCAAATCTCATTTTGGAGTTGTGAGTTGCTCCTTCTCAGAAGCTGGTGATGGGGACCTGATGGTTGTACTTGACAGCAGGTGCTCTAAGGTTTTGAAGGGTTACGTGACTTTAACTTTCATTATTTGCTCATAATCATATTCAAAATTTAAGAATCTTGAAATAGAGATTCAACAGCTATGGTGAAAGAAGCGTTGCTCAGAGGAATATTCAACTTGAAAGTAAAATGCTTGTTTGGTTTTCTACATATTCTAAAGGGTGGCACTAATTCAAACAATACAATCACACAGAGGATAAGATCAACAATTCTATTTCTATTTCAGACAAGTCTTGGTCTCTCTCTGAAAATAACTGATCAGTTAAAAAAAAAACCAACAAAAAACTGACAATATTTTTAAAACTTAAAGCTTATTTTGTACCTTCTCCTTTGTCTCCTCTGAAATCTATTTGTAGTTTGACTGCCCTTCACTTTTATTTTGGCTAGCACACTTTATTTCTTATGCTTTTAAACAGATTGTCGTGACTACAAATATGCAAACTGATTACTGGAAAAGAAACTATGATTTTGCTATGGAAACAAACAGAGCCTCTTTGTTCCATGGAAAACAAATGTAGAATAATTCACCTTTCAGAGTAGACTAAGAAACACGCTGAGCATATTGAAAAACTCGTCTAAACCTCGGAAGCTGTAGTCCAAAGACTTTAGAGTACATGTATTATATTATTTTTGAAAATCGAGTATAGAAACATTTTTAAGAAGAATCATTAAACACAGGATCAAATCTTACAAAGATAAAGCATCAGACTAAAACTCCAGGAAGCAGGACATAACAAAACCTGTCTTGATTATTTTTAATCAGTCTTGGGAATCCAGAGAGTTCCCAGAGATCTGGCGGGGAGATGGTGAACATTGTCCTAATTTTCAAGAATGGCAAGAAGAAGGACCCCAGAAACTACAGGCCTGTCAGTCTCACACCAGTGCCTGCTAAAGTTTTGCAGAAGATTATTCTGGGAAGTATCAAAAAACACCTGAGAGACAATGCAGTCATTGGTCACAGCCAGCACAGCTTCATGAGAGGAAGAGAACTTGATTTTTTATTTTATAACAAGGTAACCAGTCTAGTTGATCAAGGAAAGCCAGTTGATGTAATCTTTTGGGATTTCAGTAAAGCTTTCCAGACTCACTCTCACAGGATTCTTCTGGACAAAATGTCAAGCATTCAGTTGGATAAATACATTATGCAATGGCTGAGCAACTGACTCATGGGTTGGACACAAAGGGTTACAGTGAATGGGGTGACATCAGATTGGTGACCTGTCACTGCTGGGGTTCTACAGGGCTCTATCCTCTGCCATGTGCTCTTCAACATCTTCATAAATAACTTTGACAGGACTGGAAGGGATGCTGAGCAAGTTCACAGATGATACAAATCTGGGAGGAGCTGTTGATTCCCTTAAAGGCAAGGACACCCAGCAGAGAGACCTTGAATAATTGGAGGGTTGGACAATCACCAGCCATGTGGAGTTCAATAAGGGAAAGTGCCAGGTTCTGTGCCTGGGATAGGACAGCCCTGGATGCATGAACAGACTGGGGCATGGGATATAGGAAAGCAGCACTTTGGAAAGGGACCTGGAGGTCCTGGTTGATGGAATGCTTAACATGAGCCAGCAGTGCCCTGGCAGCCAGGAGGGCCAAGTACCCAGGGGGGCATCAGGCACAGCATCACCAGCTGGGCAAGGGAGGGGATTGTCCTGCTCTGCTCTGAGCTGGGGTGGCCTCGCCTCGAGTGCTGTGTGCAGTTCTGAGTGCCATAATATAAAAAAGACATTAAACTATTGGAGAATGTCAAGAGGAGGGCAACAAAGATGGTGAAGAGCATTGAAGAGAAGCCATATGAGTAGCAGCTGGGGGACATTTGGTCTGTTCAGCCTGGATGAGGCTGAGGGGAGACCTCACTGTGGTTACAGCTTCCTCATGAAGGGAAGGCACTGATCTCTTCTCTGTGGTGACAGTGACAGGATCTGAGGAAATGGTCTGAAGTTGGGTCAGGGGAGGTTTAGGTTGGGTATTAGAAATATTCACCCAGAGGGTGGTTGGACACTGAAACAGCCTCCCCAGGGAAGTGGTCACAGCACCAGCCTGTGAGAAGCATTTGGACAATGAGTGAGTGGAGACAAATAACCTCTCCCTTCATCCTTTTTATAATTTTTTTTTCAGGTTTTCAGAGCAAATGTGGGAGACCTAGATCCATTTTATTCCTGTACATAGCATGGTGCTGAAGGGATTCTATTGCTCCTTGCATGCCCCCTAAAAGATGCCTGAAGCATTAGTCAGAGCAGACTGGAAAATAGGAACATGGTGTGACTCTGGGGATGGTGTTGTGCAGTGCCAGGAGGTGGACTCATTGGTCCCTTGGGATCCCTTCCAACTCAGCTTATTCTGTGATTCTATGAAATAAGGTATATGTAGCAGCTATGTATGGCCAAAACTGAAATCATAAAATCTTTGGGTTTTTTGCTTTCTGCTATCAGAATTACAAAAAGTCTTTAAGGGTTTATTTTTCCTTTAGTATTTCCCAGTTCTCTACATTTTTTGCTTCTTGGCATGGCTAGACATGCCTCAGCATTAACACATCTGAACAGTTCAAAATGTAGCTAACACAAACACTAATGCTCCTCTAAAGTCTTAGGACTTGCTAAAGTAGATGCAGTCTGAGATTTGTTTATATGCAAGAAAGGGTTTTTGCAGTGGCTATTTTTTCCTTGTAGGTACAGAAGAAGACAAATAACCTTTCCCTTCATCCTTTTTATACATACTTTATTTTTTTCAGGTTTTCAGAGCAAGTGTGGGAGACATAGATCCATTTTATTCCTGTACATAGCATGGTGTTGAAGGGATTCTATTGCTCATTACATGCCCCCTAAAAAATGCCTGAAGCATCAGCCAGAGCAGACTGGAAAACAACTCTCGCTGAAACCATCCTGTTTTGCAGAAACATTCCAGATTTCTTGGCCAAAATAATGAAATCTCTAACATTCAGTACTCACAGGAGAAGAGGACCTGGTCTCTAGTCTGTGCTTCATTGGCAGTATTTTATTCTGTGAAAGGCCATAAATTACATTTATTATAAAAGGATTGCAACTGGCTACTTTCTTTTCCCAGTGAGTTCTCTAAATAACAGAAAATGTTCTTGTTGTCTCTGGATCAGTAAGAGTTCAGTGTGTGTACAACTTCATGGTGAACTAGTGACAAAAGAAAGCAAATACTCTCCTGACCAACCCTGCCTCCTTCTTTACACAACACAGATACACTGAATCTGACACAGAAATATGAGTGTGAGATAGGAAGGAGGAAGAAAACTATATTGGGTTCCCCATATATGCGTGACTGAAATGAGAGAGGGTGGGGAAGAGGGTCAGGACAGTAACAGCTTGTCATCTTCTGACTAGGTAGTTTTAAAATAAAAGAGTGATCCCTGTTTACTTCAAGCTTGTTTGGCCCGTTTTAAGGGGACATGGCATAGTGGTCAAGACTTTTCTATGACCATGAGTTGGTCATCAAGGACATGGAGTAGAATTCAAGTAATGGCATTATTTTGTAGTATTTTCCGGTTGACTGCTACTGGGGTGCAATCTCTAAGACTGGAGCCCACCCTGGGTTGGCCACTTCTCCCATGCACTGCTTAAGCCACACCTGACTTACGTGAGTACAGACTGCTCCACTGCCAGCCAGTTGCAATGATGTTCTTTGATTTTAGTCTTTAGATCTGAATCAGGAAAGAAGTTCTGTACACTGATATCCATATTCTCCTGGATAAGAATAGGACATCAGTGAATGTGGAAAAAAAGTAAACTGGAATTTTTTTGCTATGCCTTCATTCCTGTTCTTTGGTTTGATTTAAAAATGAATTCACACTCAGAGCTTAAAAATGGATCAGAAATTTCAGTCAGCAATTATTTCAGAACTCTAACAGATAAGCTAAACCTCTGGGTTACTGTTGGTACAAGCATGTTGGTGTTGTCTGGAGGTGCATAAAGTTTTCTGCTATTGGGGGCAAACTTGGATTACAGTGGTGTTAATCTAAACATGAAGAAAGATTCTCAAGTCACCATTTGTACAGTTGTGTCTCTATGAATGCATGTCCATCATCTAGGTAGCTCCTAGATGATGGAGCTACCCACCATAAGTCTTACTTATGGTCACTGGTAGACAAAATTCTTATATGACACAAAGTTCAAAATCATGTTCTACATCACATTTTTGAAGTGAGTACAAAGTGCTGTGTTTCCACAGAAGTTCAGTACTAATAGCTGGACCAAAAGATTATTAAGTAGGAACACATAGTTTTACAGGTCATGAGATTGAATAAAAATTGACATTTTCTTAACCTATTTGTTAGGCAGTGACCAAAGAATTTTACTGATTTTTTTATGTTTCTCTGCCTCTCTATTCTCACTGTTTTTTACCTTTACTTATTCTGGTTTTGTCACAATCTGCACTTCTCTTGTTCCTTTGTGCTCAGTTTTGTATATTTTTCTCCCTTCTTTTCTCTTGCTCTCCCTTCACTTCTCTTTCTGCTCTGTTGTGCCTCATTTGTCATTCAGGCAGCTTCCATTAGTATAATACAGTCCAAAAATTTGCAACTGGTTAAGAACTTTATGAATATTTCAGTGTTACACCCGAACCTTGAAATATATTACTGGAGAAGAATAAGACAAGGACCAAATAACTTTTAAAAAGCACTGCTGTGGAAAATGAAATTGTAGATCAGCATGAACTCATAATTACTAGTTACAAACAGATAGAATAAGACAGATAGGAAGAGTTCAAACTGAAACTTTTAAAATGCCTTATATAATTGCTGGATTTTCCGGTGGCTGCACAAGAATTACACCTCACAGCTACCAGGGAAAACAAACCCAATGGCACCACTGGGACATAGGGGCGAACATACGAATTGTGACTGGTGCAAAGAGCTGATTTTCAAACAGTCCAAATTACATAGCACTAAAATGTTTTTGGTTTGCTTAAAGACCATGTTATTGTCATTGTTGTCTGCATCACCGTTAAAAGCACATCTCTCTGAGAGGGGTGAGCCCTAGAGCACACACTGAAGTCACAATTCCCCGTTTCATTTCATGGGCCAGGTAACAAAGAGTAGTTTTCCTTGGCTCTTCAAGTTAAGCACAAATCAATCTTAAAAATCCTGGGACTGGTGGGGGACAAGGGAGAGAGCTTTAGCATGAAGGTAGCTCCCAAGGCATGGGGTGGGCACCTGTGTAGAGTCCTGCTGTTGGTTTCTTCAGTGCAACTCCCATCGGTGAGCTGGACCTGAGTGCAGTCAGCTGAACTCCCAGAGCAAGGGAGGCCTGTCAGGGCCCTGACCTTACTGGAAACTGAGACATCTTTATATGCAGATATGAAGGACACCCCAATTTATACAGCACATCAATGTCAAAGAAAGTGTAAGACTTTGTATTGGGAAGCTAAAGAGCACCATTTATATAGTGGCTAAATTTTCATTACCTACAGGCTCTATCAGTTGTGAACTGAACCTGAAAATATAGGATTAACAATCCCATACATCCAATCCATTTTCAATAGAAACATATTCTATTCAATAAAATAGAATTTGCAAGACTGTAAATTGTCTTCCTATAAATGTGAGTTGTTAAGCACTCTAAGAGTGATTCCATTCAGCATTCACTTACTAGGGAACATTTGTACTGGTTCCCACAGGAGGGATTCCAGGAGCAGGTCACCAGGATGTACAACCTGTACAGTTAAATATAAAAAACATCATTTATGTCAATAATGTAGTTGTCATATATAACTGTACACTACAAAAATACTTAGTGGCATTTATCAGCATGGTGAAAAACATACCCTCAGGAAAACAAACACTCTGACTTTGAATTCCCATGAATTATCCCATGAATTCATTTGCATGTAGTAGTTGAAGGAAACCTTATTCATCTTGTCAAGATTTAGTCCTTTCATCTGAAATCTCTGATTAGCCCAATTGTCTATAGAATGTGTGTAGTTTCAAAAATTGCATAGATTGCAGCAGACTGAGAGTAAGCACATGGAAATATATTATGGAAAAAAAACCCATCCAGAGTCTTTCACTAAAAACAAGCACCAAAAAAATTAAAATGCAAGATGTTGAGAGATTGCTGCATATGATAGCTGACATTACTGCTTTCCAAGGAAATTTCTGGATGAATTAACTAGGATCTATTCCATTATAACTAATTGCATCATCATTGTAAATATTTTTTCATTTTTTCCTACTGCCTCTGAGAAGTGGCCAAACAACGAGCCCCAGAAATGAAACAAGGGTTAAAAATTTCTAGGAAAAGAGAGAACAAAGAGGTTAGGGGTTGATTTTAAGCTTGCAGATGACACAAAATCTGAGGGGGAGGAGATAAAGAAAAATGGAGAAGAGCCAAGGAGCAAGAGGAAATTGTTTTCTTTCCTGTTTCCCATTAACCTGACTTGTTGGAAATGCCCCTAGACTATGCTACATGCCTGTGCAGTGTTCTACAAACAAGAAGTCAGTATCTTGTGCTTGAAACAAAGATGTTCAAAAGCACAGTCAGACACTAAAAACAGCGATAACATCTAATCACTGAGATGTCTGCCTAGATTTCAAGGTGGGAAGTGAAAATAATTATGGCATATGAATAAGGCTAATTTTGTGTGCAAAGGAATGCTAATTTTGCTAATTTGACATAACTGAGGAACCACATTAGGAGTTAGTGAGCTAAAACAAGCAGCTAGATAGTCTGCTGAAGAAGATACTTTATTTCTGTAGAAGGTTACTGTTTGGTAATGTTGATTCAGAATAAGCACAGGAGACTTAGACTGGAAGTGACCTCCAAAGGCCATCCAGTCTGACCCTGTCACCAAACAGGCTGACCTAATATTATAAGTGGAATGGCAAAAATTGTTCAGAAAGTCAGGATAAAATATATTGTTTCCTCATTTTATCTAAAAATTGAAATTATTTTCCTCTGAAATAATTGCCTGCTTGTCACCCATCTATAGATAACGAAGGGATAACTGCATGAATTTAGCTCACACACATCAAATAGAACCAGTGAGTGAACTTTTAAACATATTTAATTTATATGGGCAGCACCATCTTTTTTACTACAGTGTGCTTTCCTTTTTCCCTCCCTCCTAAATTCTGCTATCCATTTCCCTATCCAAATAACCAAAAAAAGGCTTTTTAACATACTGTTGTAAGGATCGACAGGCTCACTTGCCTTCAAAACCTCGACAGACATGCACAGAGACAAGGTCCTACACATGCACTTCCTGGAGCAGCAGGCAATGGAAAACAGATAAGTGTCTTGGCATGCTGACGGTCTGGAAGGTGTGAGCTGGCCACTCAGAAATACGCTTAATCTAATTGGCCAGCCAGCTAAGAATCACAATTCTCAGCTGATGCTGAGTCAAACAACAAATTATCTGTCACACTAAGGTACTGCTTACTGAGCTATATCTGCATGGATCCTACATCATGCAGAAATTATTCCATCATCTGTCTGGGAAAGCTGAAATCACAACACTCTCCTGACTTTCTTCTTTTTAGAAATGGACCATCTCCTTAAGACATTATTGGTTTTATTTATTTTCTTTCAGACAAATACATAAGCAAAGTTTATCCAGAGATGGAGGCAGACTGATGCAATAAAAATTGTACTGAGGGATTAGCATAATGGTATCTCTATGTTAATCACTGCAGTGATTGTCAGTCTTGCAGACATATGTGGACTCTATTTTCACAGGAACATTTCTCCAAGGATTTATTGCTGTCACTGGCATAATAATACACTACAGTTGCTTATAAACAACATATGGCCAAGGTGAAAGGAGCATTGCTTTTAATGAGTGCCTTGTCTTCCTTTATTTACTAGATTGGAAAATCTAGTATCAGCATCTTCTAGAGGAGGCAATACTTTCAGAAAAAAGAAATTGCTTCCAGTCTAGTTTGTCATCCACAGATAAATTGCTTTGCCATTTCTCCCACTGCTTTGCCATTTCTCCCAGTGCTTTGCACCTACATAGCTTCTGACTGGGAAGTCTCTTGCATCTGACCAGAACAAAATGAACTCAGAGGAACATACTTCAAGGCCATATGTATTTGTAGCTGACTGAGCTGCAAGGTCTACTAAAATTCTCTTGGCTACCACAATTGACTGTGGTTTGGAAACCCTTGCTGCAACATACTTTGGAATACAGCATACTTTTACATCATATGTAAAACCAAGAAGCAGGTGTTGACTTCAGCCAGTGTTTGCTCTAGAATATACGCAGATTAATTCTTCATTTTGGATAGACAGATAGAGCTGAAAATTCAGGAAGAAATTCTCATAAGAAGAGAACATTAAAAGCAATAGTAAAATGGAGCAGATAATTTTAGCTTACCAATAATATTTTGAGTTGGTTGTTTGAAGAATTTAAAATTTTTAGGTGATACTTAAATGCAGGGCCATGAGTGCATTAATAGATTCAAATTGCTTTGACCAGCTTCATTTGGGGTCTCCACCCACACAAGCTCTGCAGTTTGGTCCCGGAATTCCATTTAAGCTCAGGCTTAAGCCCTCAGTTCTAGACTGAGCTGTGATTCTTTTGTAGGGGACAAACATAACTTAAATTACTAGTGCTTTACAGGCTGCAGATACTTTGCTGTGGATGACTAGCTGAAATCCAAGTTTTGAATTTTCTGTCATGAACCTGCAAGCAAAAACCAATAGAGAATTATTATAAATTTTGGTAAAAATTCTGAATCTGTTTGTTCAGAACACAAGACAAAACCACCTGTGCATTGAGTGCATAGGTTTTGATGAACACAGTTCTTCAAGGGAGGCCAATTACGTACTCATCAAATAGAGTAAGAGATTGATTCTCTCATCTTTTGGGTTTTTTTTTTCTTTAAATAACCTCTGGGTCTGCTATGGCTGTTGTTTACTTTGTGTGTGATACCTGTAGTTTTAGGTATCTTAGTCACTATTTCTGGCTCTGTCTCTGGATTGCCTTCAGACCTATAAACTTGTCTTCTGCCCTGCCTCCTTTTCTCTGGATGCACCTCCTTCTAACTGCAATCCCGGATGAGACAGCGGATGCCAGCAATCACTCTGCTTTGATGGCACCCTGCTATGGCCCATGCTGCTGAGATATGGGGGGACTGTAACCTCACTGGGAGAGCAGGACCCCACCTGCACTACCACCACCCTCTGCTATTGCTTACCCTCCCTGCTCTGCCTATTTCTTGGTGGTATCTTGGAAAAACAAACCTACTTACACTTCTGGAGACAATGAGTATTGGCTAAACTTCCTGTGCTCTTAGAAATAATTTTCCTGCCAATTCTAGGCACAGGGCAGCCCATAGAAAGCCTTATATATTTTTGAGTATTTTCTTAGTTTTCACTTTGTCCTGGGGAGGTCATGAGGTAGAACTTTGGATTTGGGAAGAAATTAAGGGAGAAAAAACACGTAGAGGTCAAAACCAAGGGGAATGAATGTGAGAGACAGATTTTCAGAGCAGAGTGGAGCATTCAGAGCTGCCTGCTTGGTCCTCAGGGGGAAGAGCAATTTTTCCTCTGATCTGCCACGACAGCAGGGGCTAGGAGAAAGTCTTAAGAGTCACCAGGAACACTTTGTCAAAGCAGAGAAATGGAACAAAACAAACTGCAAGGGTTTGACAATAGATGAATAGAAATGTGACAATATGTTGAATGTCAGGGTACAGCAGTTTCCCATTATTTATTGGTGAACCAACAGCAAAAACCTCAGAAACTAGCTGTAAAACTGGAGGACAAAGAAATATCTGTGGTTAGTCAAACTGTGAACGACCAGCTTGAAGAAGTTATAGAAGAGGTAAGTAAAATGTTAAGATGTATCAGGCAAACTATTTCCAGTTTTCTACTTCAAATGCTATTATGTACAAGCTCATCTAAAATACTGCTGTAATTCTGGCCACCCATTTCAATTCATCTTTATATATATATATGTGTGTGTATATATATATATGTATGTATGTATTTAGCAATATAACAGGATCTCCTTTCTATTCTATTTCTTGAGAAATTGGTTTAAGCCTAACAAGATACAGGCTGGCAGAAAACTAAAATAAAGGGCAGTAAACAAAAGGGAGAAGCTCTTTGTACCAGAACTGAATTCTGTTGGTGGAAGATCATTTGAACATTAAGTAGCAATCAGTGAGTTTAGTCAAATAGTTAGGAGATCCTTTTATAATATAAAACAAATGGATGAGCATAAGAAGACTAAAGGACATTCAAAGAACATTTTAAGGAAACACATCTCTCAATTTATGACATTTTTTCTTATAATATTTTATTAATGATTATTTATATTATTTTTTCTTATATTTTTCTTACATATTTTTCTTTTTTAATATGAATCAATAATTTTAATTCAATTGTTTGAGTTTTTTTAGTTCAAGATACGTTTTATTTTTCAAATCTAATGCAGACAATTTTTCTCTTCCTTCCTATAAAACAGATATAATAAAGATAACACACTTTAAAACTGAGAGTATAATACTGGGATGGAGTATGACCCTACTTCCTAATACAGGATCTGAAACACTCTTTTACATTCTACTGAATTTCCCAGGCAGTATACCTCAGAAAGGCAAGCCACATCCCAAACTTTGGTCCATGGAAATATCATCCTCCATCACCTCCATCTTTATTACAATGAAAATTGCAACTGGGTGATAGATAAAATAGAAAAAATTTCCAACATATATAAAAGCACTTTAATATTCAACTTGAGACTACAGAGAGAATTACCTGAAACAAATTTAAAGGTCTATGTATTTGAGAAAGATAAAAGAAAACACCTTCTGAATCTTTGAAAATCATTAGGAGAGGAGGAAAAGTGAATGAACAGCTTTAATCTTTTCTATAAACAGTCTCTATGATAGAACAGTGTGCATGCTTAACAAGCTTGCAGATGATGCTGAGCCAGCAGGTGTTGGGAAGAGCAAACAATATTGCATTTCCAAGAAACAGGGCTCCCAGTCAGACCATGACAACCAGAAAAATGAGCCAACAGGAAACTTGTAAAGTTCAAATTGCTCAAGTGTGTAAAGAAAAAGAGTAACAGAAAGACAAGGATTATCAGAATATTGCTTTGAGTTCTGTTCATGAATAGCTAATAAGAGGTAATTTATTTTTTTTAGTTGCAGAAGTGACTGTGGAGAAAATATCTTAGAGAACTATGCAATCAATCAATCATGCCCTGCAGAGGTTAGGAAGTTGTTCTGTGTCTCTTTCAGTAACAACAGTGAGCAGCAAAGGAAATTGAGTGCAACGCTTTCAGAAGAAAATTTAAAAAATCATAACCAAGAAACCCCCACATACCTCACAAAGGGTAGCTTTAAGATACGTAGCTCCTTCCCACAAGAACTGATGAGGTTTTAGAGACCCTGGAGGTTTAAAAGATACTGAAAGTTTTCTGGTGTGGGGAAAACCAGAAAAACACCACCAGTGGCTATGAAATACAGAAGACGTTAATATGTTAAAAGAACAAAGTGACTACTTGGAGTGTGCTGGTCTGCTCTTATGCTCTACCATAAACACCTTCCACGGATCACGGGTTGGAAATGAGATGCTGTGGATGAACCTTCGAACAAACGCAGCAGCACTCAATCCTTGACAGCTCCCCTGTTGATCCTCTTCCATTTCAAGTGAAGCCACCAAAACTTCAGCCTCTTCTTCCCTTTCCTGCATCCTATTCCCAAAGAAAATCTAGGCATGTGTCCTGCACATGCTACAAGAAGCGTCTGACATGGACAACCAAAGCAGCAGGAGACAGGGGACAGTGCAGGGTGCAAGTAAAGAGTAATTCAGATGTAGTCAGGGTGCTCTAAGCCTCACTCCAGAGGCAAACCCTGTCTCAGGAGAACATTGGATATTTGCTGAAATGTATTGTGACTCATTGATGCGAAATGGGAAAAATAATAGCATCTATTTTCCAGTTGTGTTTCTGTAATACCTAACACAAAGGAACATCATTTGAAGATTGTAGTGCTAGTTACCAGTGTTATTACTATTATTATTAGATTGTAACTTTTAGCAGTGATGACCTATAAACTAAAGGGCCTAATGCAAGTAGCAGAGAAGGAGGCCATAATTCAGTTCAGACAGTGATTTCAAAAATTAGTTCCCTTCCACTATCCCAAGCATAACATATCTATTTTTCAATGTCTCTTTCCTTTTAACTCCTACTATCTAAGCCTGATCCTTAAGAAACTGGAGAAATATAGAGGGGGTGAAAGTCAGGTTCAATGCCTATAAAAATATTTTTACAAAGACAGAAATAGTTATGCTAAATAATATTTTTAGACCTTTTTATAATATATTCATCTTGTTATTTCATTACTAATGCACTGATTTGTCAAAGACTTTGCTATCCGCCCTTAAGCAAATAATACATTTCAGAAAATCAAGGTATTCCATTTCTCGTCTGGTGAATACACAATGTTTAACACCAAGAGTAAATGAGATTTTTTTTTTCTGGAAAATTAGTCATTTTTTGGCCTCATTGAATAATTAAAAATAAATATAAATTTTTGAACATTAATTCACAAAGGTTTTTAGCAAAAGAAACAATTTTAATAAATGTAGAAGTAAAGAAAATATTATAAAACTAAATGCTTGGCTTCAAAATGCAAAGGGTGTGGTAAACAGCTGTTTATTTCTCCTTTTGTTTAATTAAAACAGGATTTAAAAAAAAAACCAACTGTGCACCCCTTCAGTTTTCTTAGGATAGGTATAGCTACTGTTTAATTTATACTTAATTACAATATCAGTGATTAAAGAAAGTGGTATTCTAGTGGAAAAAATGTGCTAATGCAACAAGTATTTCAGATCAGAGAGGAAGACTGTGTAGCTGCATCATGTGATGTCTTAAAAAGATCACTGTATGACCACAATTCAGTGTGAAAATCAAAAAGCCCTGCTTGCCTCCTCTGGAAGCAGAAATATTCCATCAAGAATTTACATGGACTTTTGCAAGAGATGAATATCAAATCAAAGAAAAAGAGTTCCTTTACTTACACGGAGTTCTGTTTCCCTTCTTCTAAGAAGGTAAGCACACAGTTTCAGAGGTGAGGGTTGCAGAGGAAGACCTCTCTGAAGCCCATTAGAGGTCTGATCCATGTCCTTTGGAAGAACAAGCATTTTATGTTTATCTGCCAAAACTGAGGATATTATCAAAGCTCTAACTTACCTCCTCAACAGGGGCTGTCTCAATTTGTTGAATACTATATGAGTTTATTGCTATTCCTGTGAGTGTGTTTGTGTCTGTTTCTTTATATGGAATCCTAATTCTCTATTTATACAGAAAGAAGAGATGGAGCAGAGGTCAGGAGAAGTGAATTTCCTTGTGATTGAGAGATATAATAAATTGTAATAATTATTTTCAATTATTCATACCATTTCTAATTCTAATTGAGTTTATGCCCCATTTTTTTATCCCATGATTATACTTCTCCCTAATCAAATTTATCAGTATGAAAGCTCAATCTATCACTATATACAAGTTCTTTGATCAGATAGATACAGATTTTCCTTGTTCATATTGTTTGCCACATACATTCCTGGAAATTAAATTCTTTGCTTGGTACAGAGATTTTCCAAACTGCAAGGAAACTCTGATCCTGAAAAAGGCATTAAGCACTTTCCAAGTAGCGAAAATCCTACCCATTTATGCTAAACTTTAAGACTCTGGATTCCATTTGTTTCCCTTCCAAATTAAAAATAGATAATTGTAAAAACGGGAACCTAAAAAATGACGGACAATAATTCCTCAAATCTACGTCATAAAACTGTGCACTGGTTTTGACAACTAACTACAAAGCAAGAAAAATAGTTTCCTTCCAGAGCATTATCTCTCATTATCTCTCTGCAGCACATGAGATTTTCATTTTTCAATGCCTTTAAACTTTATGGCCAGTCCTGCAGCATATAATCACACCATTCTCATAAAATGGTGGCACATTTAGAGACATCTTAGCCACAGAATGGCAGAATCAGTTGAACCTATGACCCAACATTCCCATGGCAACTAGACCATGGCACTGAGTGCCACATCCAGTCTTTCCTTAAACATGTCCAGGGACAGTGACTCCAATATCTCCCTGAGCAGTCCATTCCTACATCTAATCACTCTTTTTGTGAATTCCTCCTGATGTCCAGTGTAAACCTCCCATGGGGCATATTGAGACTATGTCCTCTCGCCCTGTCACTAGTTGCCTGGGAGAAGAGCCTGACTGGCTACAGCCACTTCCTCTGCAGTCTGGCCTCCCAAGAAAAGACATAGAAGAAGTAGGTGTGCAAACCCTTCATTTTTGTCCATTCGCAATCATCTGCCGGACTCGCAAGTATGAGAGTTTACGTGAGCCAGAGTGAAAAATTCTAAGGACAAAGTCATTTGAGAATTACTATAGTCACAGAAGGACTATTATGAAAACTACAGCTAAATGGTCAGTATTTTATAAGAAAATAAATATCAAAAAACACTTCAAGATCTATTGCTAATATCCCTGAAGTTCCTTTGATGTGATAACTAGATCTAGGACATCGGAGCTACTCAGATCTGCCTTTAATTACCAGGAAAATATTTAATATTTTTTATTTGGGGGGGCCTTTTAAATTGTTTTTATATACCTAACCAAAATGTGTTCTTATTCCCCTTCAGGGAAGTAGAAATTTCCTTCTAATTTGAGCAAGACGCTGGTCAGCTTCGTAAAATGACTGCACAACACAAGTCAACAAAGATTTGAAGGTTCACTGAAGTAAATTTGAAAAGCCTCAAGAGAAGCCAAGGGACATAGTCAAGATTTAAGAATAGAGTTGCATTTTCCCTAGAATTGGAATATTTTTTTTCTCCAAATTGCTTATGATATTCCAAAAGGTGATCTGCAGAGGCAAAATTTCCAAAATTCTACTTTTGGATTGGGATCTTCCTGCAGAACATAACACTTAATTTCTTCTATATTATATTATCCCACATAAAGGAGTAATATTTTTTTTTTCAAAACTGATTAGCAAAAGTGTATTTTCATAAATTTAGCCAGCCCCCTTACTCTACTTGCATAGAAGTTAAAGGCCAGTCCCTGCTGGCTCCATGACAGCTCATAAACCTCCTTAGGAAAGAGGTGTGCCCCACATGCTCAATTTCTGTAAATGTCCAGCTGCATGGCAAGTTGTAGTGTGAAGCCAACTCAGCCCTTTGACTTTTGGGATCTGTATACCAACCCCTAGCCTGGATGAGGATCCTGTAGTCTCTGAGAATTCAGCAGCAGTCTGTCCTACCATGTAAATTAACCCTGCTTTTAGAAGAGGCTGGACAAGCTGACCTTCTGAGACCCCTTCCAGCCCTTGTTATTCTACGGTAATATTTTTCCTGCCCTTCCCACCAGACCAAAGTCCCAGCTAAGAGCTCAGCCTCACACTGCCACTCCTACTCCCTTACTACCTATTCCCTACTACTGAAAACCAGCACCTTGCCTCTGTTCCTCTCCCTGTGCCAGCCAAGCCTTCCAGTCTTTCCCACAACTAGCACATACACTTTCCCACCAACTTCATTCTCCCACTCTTACACTATTTCTGTCCATGTCTGAACTCTGAACTATTGAGGAAGGTGCTCCTGGTACCTGGCCAGGCCCATGCAGGGATTGTGAAACACAGCAGAAGAGATTCAATGGCTAAAACCAACACTAAGTCCTTGACAGTCACCTGGTTTAGGTAACCTGAATGAGTGATGTACCTGCGCAGAGACACTTGTCCTCAGGATCAGACACCCATGAGCAGCCAGGACTTTTCAGTATTAGATGCTCACAGTAGACATAGCCTGGCAAAAATTTAGAGAGACAGTGAGGAACATAGAGTAATTTTAGGCCAGTAAAATCTCACTTTGGAAATCACTCTCTTTTTCTTGACCTATCTGTCTTTTGTGTATTATCCAATATATTTTATTTTGGTTTAGCATTTTAAATCTTCCTATGGCTTTATTTTTAGGATATTATCATGGTCCCTGCAAATTCCATAAAATCCTTACTGAAGTGTGACTGATTTTTTTTTTCTTTTTTCCTCATTGATGGTTGCCAGGCTTTACATGTGGGAAAAACTCCTGCCTGATGCTCACAATGTCATACATATCATTCGCATGATCCTCAGGAGTGTCTTGCCTTATCAAACTTCAGCCACACAGTCCCCTGTGGGAAGTTCCCTTAGAAATTGTACAGAAACTGGGACAATAATCTCCTCTGAACAGATTTTCCATCATTTACAGATCTGAGATACAAGGTCAGATATGGCTTTTAATCTTCAAGCAGTTTGACTTAACCCATGGGATTCCACAACTATGAGCCCTTTCTCTCCTCTGCTTCACTTTAATATTTGAGAAACAAAATCCTTTTGAAGTTAGGATGCTTTTAGTTCTGCCTTTGCTTATCAAGGGACCTCATTAGTGTCAGTCTTCTAAATTATCAACAGGCGAAGGCAAGCTCCACATGACTGTGCGCTGTTTTTTGGCACGCTGCATTGTACATTTTTATATAACTAAAATGCTCCTTAGCCTGAACCAACATGGTTACAGAATCTTTACTTTGGCACAGCCACATTCAAAATGGAGATGAATGGTCTTACTTGTCATCCCAAAATTCTTAGCACAAAAAAATAATGGGGGAGCATGTTGTTTCCTCTGTGCTTAAACTTGAGTTAGAAGCCAAGACAAAAAACAAGCTGCAGAATCAAAGAGTGGCCAGGTCTCTGAAGGGGAAGGACCAAGTCCATATTCCTTTTTCTATGCCCTCCTGCCTTGTGGCCCTTCAGAAGTATGAAGAGACTGATCAATTGTGTACATTGAAATGGAGTCTAATTTTGGGCAACTGCCCTCAGCCATCAGGTGGGTGCAGGTGTGTCACTGCTGTGAGCTGTGCTTCACAAGAAGAGTAGAAACGTTCATGTTTTTAATTAGACATCCACTTTTTTTAAATTACTGCTGGCTTTCAAGGAACTACCAAAACTGTGACACAGGCAGAACTTCACCTAATTCCTCATGCCCTCTAAAGCAAAGCCTTCTCAGAGTCAGTAGGTTATTGAAATCACAAGTAATGCTATCACAAATACATGTATGATAGAAAATCTTAAAAAGACTTGGATCTGAGCTGTTTTATTCCAGGAGCTCAAGTGCACTTTATTATAGAAAGCATGAGTCTTTTGCACTTTGCTGTGCAACATCAGGTAAAAGTGAAGAAATACTACCCATAGTAACTTAAAAAAGTAATGTTTTCTATCGCTTCCAAAACTCCTTTTCATCAAAAGCAGACCAGGTTCATGGAGACCACCTGGGCCCTCAAGTCCACTACTGGTGCCTGAGCTCTCACACCAAGCCTGAAAACCCCATCCTGCTCCAAATTTCTCATTTCTCAATGCTGTGCCACATTGCTACATCCCTTTCTCAGTTCCCTATCTCAGCTCCATATGCCCTGATTCAGCCCACTGATATCTTACAGCAATTAAATAAGTCTGTATCAAGGCCCCTTGAGCCCAGACCTATAAGAGGTGACACCCTGCTGGTGCTCATACCTGGCCATGGTTACTGCCACTGGACCTGAGCTGCAGATTGACATTTTGGTTTGACCTTGGTCCTGTCTCACTCCCAGACACTTTCCTGAGGATCTGGGCTCCTGGCTTAATGTGGCAGCTGTACTTTAATCACATTGTAGGGTGCTGTGGGACTGGGCACTGCTTGGAGTGGCCTCTGCTCTGCTGACCATATTTTCATGTCCCTGAAGGAACAGTTGACCTTTGCTGCTCCTGGACAGGTGGGAGGGTTTGTTTGTGGAAGGTGGAAGTCTCACTTGCACCACCCTGATAGAATGTACTCTGAATGTATAGTTCTTGGTTTCCACCTGATTTCAGGCTGCTTTCTTGACCCATCACTGCCATCTTCAATTACAAACCTTTCCTCTAAACTACTTCAAACTGCTTTCTAATGTGGCAGCTTACCAAATACTACATTTATTCAGCTGAAACATTTATGAATGCACTGACAAGATTCCTACCTGAAGAAAGGCTGTAGTGACACTCTACACAATACATCTCTTCCAATTTGATGTTAAACCATGAATGTAGCTTTCCAGTAAGCTGTATCTGTCCTTCAATTCTACACATTTGTGCTGTATTTTTTTTTCCTTAACTTCATGTTAACAGCACCATGGAAGATTTTTACTAAAATTGTAAGATAGGGTTTCATATACAAGAAGAGATAGAGTATTCTGAAATAACTCATTATTGATAAGGCCATGTTGATATTTTTCAGTGTGTTAATTCCTAGCTGGTTCAAAAGCTGTTATCAGTTTCAACACACTTTTTGGGAATCAGACTCAGATTCTCTTAGTCATATGGTGACAGTTCATGGTGTTCACCACCCAAAGAAAAACCAAACAAAAAACCACTTTCACTATATCTAATCTTCCAGAACCTCCTTCATCCATTCCACAGCTCTCAGAGTTAACTGACTGCTTCTTAGACCAAGTCCTCAATGTATCAGAAGCAGAATTTTATTTGTTTACACCTATTTCAAATCATCAAATACTAATAATTTCCAACCTGTTGTCTTTCCATTCTTGTCCAAGCTGTTGTTAGTTATATAAATCCAAGGTAATCTTTTGGCTATAGACTAACAGATAGAAAAGATCTTTAACACATTGGCCTTCTTAATGTTACTTCTCATTAGTTTTTCACTTACTTTTAGCCTTTTCTCTAGCTCTGCCACAATTTTTCTAACTCTGTTAATAATCTCTTCCACCTATTCTTTCTTTTCTTTAAAAATCCGATTCATTTTTTGCTTTCAGTAGGATTCCTGCTTCCCTTTATTCTTTTATATTTTGTTTTCTGGAGCTCGAAGCTTCATTTCTGACAGTGATGGCTGATAGCCAACAGCAAGCCAAGGGTGCAAGAAATTGAAATGAAATGGCATTGGTCTTGTGAAATATCTTTTGCAACTTTCCCATTCCTCGAGCATTCAAGCATCTCACAGAAGACCACAGTTTCAGTGCAAGCCCAGGGCTTTTCTGAAAGCAACTTTTGTGACACTTTGGAAATAAATGTGAGGAAAAATCAGTCATGAGTTTAAATTAAATATTTTTGGTTTTAGAAGAACTCTTTATTTTAGAAAAGTATCATGGAATTCAGAAATGCAGGATATTTTCTTCCTTGTCTTTCGGAATCTCCCCTTTACCTATTTATGTTTAAAGTGAATGTTCCAACTGCTTCTGTGTCTTTCAATTTAAGAGAATTATCTTCTCTTCAGATTCCATTTATTCCATGACTTCCCCAGTTCTGAATCATCAAATCCTTTCCTAGATTGTTTTATACAGACAAAAAAATGTAATCAATGAATAATTATTACTCATAGGGTGTTACATAGTTCAATCATATGGATTGTGATTTTTTTTTTTAATTTTTGGTTTGTTTATTGGCTGGTTTAGAACAGAGTCCTACAGTACAGCCTTGTCACCTGCAAGATCAGAATAACAGTGGTACTACAAATCCTTTAAAACAATCCACTGCTTTATCCTCTGCTCTGTCCCCAAGTCATATTCTTTGGGTGAGACACTGCTCTGCATGAGAGATGTTTATTCTTTGTTCTGCCTAGATAAACGTTCTAGAGCAAAGGCTCAACATTAAGCTCTAGTTAATATTTGCTAAACTACTTATCACACATTAAGGTGTGGCTACACAGTGCTGATTAAACAGCCCTTCAAAACGTACCCCACATTTTCCAGAAGCCTAAATATAATATACACCACATGATTCTGATTAGTACTTCCAATTTTCAGAAGTTTTTTTCCCTGTATTTATTAAGTTATAAATAATATATAATAGTTACATATACAGATATCTTAACTCTTTTGACAATGACAATATCTCTAGCAATGTTTTGCTTTCATATGTTATGCCCAATTCTCCACAGTGGCCTTGGGTATCAAGTACAGCACTCATTGTCATTATTGAAATTAGGATCCAAATGCCAAAGTAGAGTTAAATTATGATTCTTCCTCAGAGACAGATATACAGTGCCTACAATAGGTACTAAACCTGAAATCTATAATGATTGATCTGCGGTAAGAACATACTGCTTGTGTCTTCAAATTTAATGACTGCAGCTATTGAAAAAACTCATTTAGCAAAGCTGACACTGGAAGCACGTCCAGGGCTTAGACCAGATAAAGATAGAGAAACAGCAAAAGCTCTTTTTCCGGAACTGGGACTCATTTTGTAAAGAGTTGTGAAATTGAATAGAGGATAAATAATAGCTGAATGATAATTATGACCTCAATTACACAGTCATGGTATGGGAAGACAGGTTTACTCCTCTTTCAAATAATCATTTTTAGTATATTAATTATGCAAAAGATTGCATGCAAATGGAATTTCAGCTCTTATAATGTCAAATAGAAGAAATCATTTGGGGAACTAAATAATGGCCTCTTTGCAAATGTCAAATTACTAAAAACAACACAACATTTTTCAGAAACCTTCAGATACAGATAGTGGTTCAGAAAAAAACTCTCTCAGCTGCTAGTTACAAATTGATAATTGCTGGCAAAATATGCCACTTTTCCTATACTAAATGCTCTTGACTATTTGTGCTGAAAGCAGTGTATATTCACCCAGAAAAAAAAGCATTTGGAAGAAGTAGTGTTGAGAAGAAAATATACTTTTGTCTTCACAATCTACTGTAACACTGGTGTGATGGGAAAACAAGAAAAGTTGTCACCAAAGTGTTATTTTGTCATAAAATGGAATGAGCTCAATAGCCTGTATCAGAGAGTCAGGTCTGGTTTTATTTATTCCATATCAACTCAGAAGAGATATTGCACATATGTAGAGGATTTAATTCAATAAAGTAAGTAGTCTCATGGATGTGCTCACCTTCACTGCTTATATGTTGTTCTGTTCACCAGGTTCTTGAATGTTTTTTGAACTTTAATTTTTCATGTCACATAATACATCCATATTTGCAATGGACACCATTCAGATTATGGTAGGAATCTGAAGGGACACAAAGCAAAGTAAAATAAAATCATCCTATGTTTATTGCTATTCTCTTTTTTTCTTAAAAAGTGAAAGGCAAAAGAACATGTGTTGAAAAGTTTCTGTCTAGAAGTTTTCATGGATTTCTGCACATTTATGTCAGCCCAATAGGAAGAGTGGTTTTTTATTTTGCCATTTTTATGTATGGGGTTTGAATTGAATAGGTAGGGTTAAGAATTTCACACTTATAAAGAAAGGTATTATTTGTCTCATCTGTTATATCTACACATTCATTTATCTTAAAGACACATGGAAAGGAAACCTGCTAAACAGAAACTGAGAAAGATACCACTTATCCATCAACAGCAATGCATTTGGTTAGTATTTCTTATTTTCCTGTTAGTTTACCTACCAAATTTCAAATTTAAATTGTAATTTATTTTTCAAAGCAATCATATTTTGGAATTATAATATGACTGGTATATCAGAATTATTGACTCAGGTACCACAATTACAGATATCCAGAGGGATTCTCAAAATGTATCATAATTTATTCCCTACATTTTAGCAAATGAAGTGTAGCTAGGTAATTTGTACAGATGCCTATCTAATATTTTCTTATTTGTTTAGGGTTAAAGAGTTGGTGATTGTGGGAATAAGGGTGTCCACACAAGTGCCCAATTCAGAGACACAGGGTTTCAGAGGTGTTATTTACTGGTCAGTACCACTATCATTTGTAGGCATCCACAATGCTACTCTCAAAGTGTTGCCTTAGGATTGCCTTCTGATGATTTTTTCCCTTATATTCCTTTTTTTCTGAATTAGATGGACTTTCTCACAACCCTTGCAGTACTTTTTCTCCATCCAAATGCCACCAGAATTAACAACCTGACCCTAATTATTTTTTTCATATTCGCTCCAGTTTTGATACCCCGTTGAAGCAGATAACAGAAAATGGAGGAAGATACTAGTGCTACTACTGCTACTACTATTACTGCTGCAAACTGAAGGTGATGAAAGATTTGGTAGGACATGGCAAAAGAAGATATGTTAGGTAAAGATGAAAGAGCATTTTGAAATAGAAGATGGATGGATAGGTGAGAAAGGAGCAATGAATCTGTAAATAACTGAAGCCTGTAATTCCTCAGTGAATATGAAGGCACATGAACATGTGGCTGAAATTCATTGCATGAATGTTGCGTGAGTTTTCTAGTTAAATGGTTTGTATGTTCTGGAGTAGTTCAGCTTAGTGTGATCAAAATATTGTTTTGAATCTTCATCTCACTTTAGGAAATGGGGATTGCCTGGAAAAAGTGCTCAGAGAGGATCTTCCAGTTTGAGATTGCTCAGGGTCTATGACAACTACACTGTGACCAGAACCAATACAAGGTAAGTGGTGACTACTGGCTAATTTTCCTAGAGAACACTCTCCTGCACTAAGCCAAAACAAAAATGTACCCATAGGCTTCATCAGTTCAAACCACTGCAGCCTTGTCACAGCATCTCACCAGGGAACTCTTCTGAAGGTGAGGCTTTGACCAAGTTTTGAGAGTTCCTGAAGTCAGCAAGAAGATGCCAGTTATACCTGTTCCACTCCTGTAGTCTTCTGAGCTGAACATGTATCTTCTTTTTGTTGCAAGCAAGGGTATAAAAGAGAATGTCTTATCAGTTGGTATCAAGGATATAAAGGAGAATGTATTATCAGGTGGTAAGCAAGGATATAAAGGAGAATGTATTATCAGGTGGTAGAATGCAGTGTTGGGAATAAGGGCAGAAAAAAATTGGGAAGCACTAGAATTTTGTACAGATAATGAGAAGTTTTCCCTGAAGAAGTGGGTAATCTAATATTAAAACTTGAAAATTTCCTTTCATGCTATTGTAAACTCTACATGCAGGCTTATTCTCCACTTCAGAAACTTATCTTTGTCTCTGCTTTTCCCAAGTTTCATTATTAATCAGGGAACACATATATGGAAGTTTCCTTATCCCTTTGTTTACCATTTGTATTGTACGGTTTTGTTAGCACAGAGCACCTCTTTCAACTTCAGCTTTCTGAACACCTCCCAGAAAACCTCCTCTACCATATTAGGAGAAATGTCAACCACACAGTCTTCATGATACCTATGAAATTCCAATTATTCTGTGAACAAGGTACAAGGATTTCCTGTCTGCTCAAAAGTGGAAGTGAGTGAAAGTAACTGGAGCAAGAATCACTGGATGGTTTGATGGAGTAAATTCTAGGTGAGCCTAGAATTCTCTTCCTGTCCCAAGGATTACATAGACTCAGTAATGAAGACACAAAGAATAATCTGATTTAAATTAAGATATGGGATAAGCAGAGATCCCAATTGTAGACATTATTACCATATGATTATCAGTGGTTTATATAGCATGTCAAGACCCTCTGCACAGGGTCAGAACACACATACATCTTCAGTAGAAAGCATTATTTCAGTAGAAAGCATTACTGAGAACCCAGGGTAACAGAGGGAAAAATGATTCCGTCATTATTTGAATGACCTATAAAGACACACTGAACCTTAAACACCTTAAAAAGTCTGCAGCTGAAAGACAGGCAAACTGGAGGCCAGCCTATCTGCATGCTTTTTGGTATACTGGATTGAACCTGGAGTTCTTCTCAACCAAAAAAATCTCCCTGCCAATGAACAAGCAAGGGCCAGGAAAATTTCTCATTAATGTTTTTTGAATATAACTCTGAGCAGGCCAGCTCAGTCTAGAGAGATGTGCTCCCAAAGCCTGTGTGGAACATATGCATGATGAACATGAAGTACAGCTTTGTAGATAAACCTCTGAGTGAGTAAATATAAAGGCCTTTGCAACAGACACCAAGCTGGAACTTATTCCAGGCATTCTGCAACATGAAGGTGCTCATTTCATACCACTTGGGAGTAGCTATGGATAGGCTAGATATGACCTGTTTGGAACAATTTCTAGAGAAGGCATTGCTCTGTAAAGGAGATTGTAAGGACATAATAAAGGTAGTCTTTGTCTGCTTATATTTCAGTCTTTGTGTTACTCATCCTGTTCTTGGTCTTTTCTCCACCCTATCTCAAGTTTTGGGCAGTTTGAAGTCTTGTTTCCACTCAGAGCATCTTTTTGCATCAGTCCCTTGTTGGTCATTCTCTTCCATCCTGACATCTACTTATCACTGCACCCTGCTCAACTCTCCTCCAAGTTTACTTTTGGGGGTTTGGGGGTTGTTTTTTTTTTTTGGTTTCATTTTTTTTCTGGTGTTACATTTCTCATTCTCTTTCTCCAATCCTCATCCATTTCTTTTTATTTTTCTCCATATTTTCTGCCTTGACTCTTGCTCAAATAAGAAATATTGCTCCCCTTAATTAAGAAGAGATTCTGTGTTTAGGACACATGAGTGGTGGGAGGATGGAGTCTCCCTTTCACATACTCTCTTGGAATTAATCTCTCAGGAATTAAGTGCAGTTGCAGATAAAGGGTGCATGTTACCAACTCATACTTCACTAGAATTTTCTTTGATGTTGTTGGTTATATGCTTTTTACTCATTGCACAGCCTGGGAACTTGAATCATAATGCTAAAGTATAGAGGAATCAAAGCTATTGATTCTGACAAGAAGAAATATGCTTTTTCAATATCTAAGCAGCCATGAAGAACAAGGTGCAAATATTGATTTGGTATATTGCTATCATTCTTTACTTAAAAGTGTTCGCTGAGACAGTGATGTCAGTGGTCAATGGTGTTACAATGGTTATTGCCTCAGCATGGACTGTAGCTGATCTGACACTGAGACAGCCATTAACATGCTTTGAAATAAAATCATTAGATATATGTCCAGAGCTAAAATTAGACAATAATGTTTATCAGCAAGCTTGAGGAGAAAGTGTGGTAGAAGAACAGTTAAGTAGAATTTTCTCTGTGATACAATAAACTGCTATTGCATTTTGCCAGAGAACGATCTCTTGGAGCACAGCTATGCAAGTGGAAAAAAAACCCATATATGTCAAGATCCAGTAGGTCTTTACTTCTTCTGGTTTAGATTTTACTTTTATTTTTTTTCTCTCTTTTCACATTGAAATAGGAAGTATGTTTATACTAGGAAATTAAGAACCTAACACTTGGAATCTTAATCCTCCAGCAGGAGGGAAGAATATGGTTGTTTTTCAGAAATATAACAGAGATAAGAGCTATGTTTTTGTGCTGGGGACATGGATGCCCAAGTTGGACTTACACTGCAATTTTCTTTACCACGTGGCACGTTTTACACAGTTACTCTTGAGATACCCTCATTTTTCCTGCAGTAAAATCTGCAGTCATTGGAAATACATAAAGTGGGCTGTGCAAATGAGCACAGAATTTTGTTCCACAAAATAGCTTCACTCCTGCACATCACAGGTAAATATTGTAACACTCAAACAACACAGTTACCCCATGTTCACTTTAAATTTCAGATCATAGGCTAAGGAACAAAAGGTGAATGTGCAAATAGATATAAAACAATGAATATGAGAAGATGGCATACCCACAAACATTCTGCTGGAAGAAAACATAAACAGGCAACACAAGTGGTAACTTTATAGGGCTGCTCATAACTAAATGTTCCGAGATGTTTTTCCATCACTACAATTAATTAACCACTTTACCATAGTATTTAATGGTTAACAAAGAGCTCTTTGAGATGCTTGACAATAGCTCCCAGTATGTAAAACAGGGATAACCATTCATTCTCTTTAAACCTCTGCTTTTCTAGACAAGCACACCATAACAAAAGGGGGGAAAATGTTGTCAGAAATAGCTAGAAAGTGTCAGAAGGCTTCCATCAGCCTAATGGAGCCCATAAATGGTAGCAAAACAAAAGATAATGGTGTACTTGCAAGCCTTCATCTTTAATGATGCTGAAATTTGAGACCATTTTCTTTGTATATTTGGAAAAGTGGTATAAGAATCCTCAGAGACAGTATAGTCAATACTGCTCTTCTTCTTTAAACTAAAGGATTTTCTCTTTCCAGAGTTGTTACACAGTGTTGTTAGGCTGAAAGCAAGGCATTTTTAATGTAATTCATACAGGAACAAAGCAGACAACTGTGCTATGGGGAGGACTCTCACTGTAGAGGTGTAAAGAACACAGGGCTGAGTTTCCATGAAGAGACTGGGACCTGCTGGGCAACCTGGGGCTGGGTTTGTAAATCAGCACGGAGGCAGAGGAGATGTGTGGAAGGCAGTCAGCAACAGAAGGCTGACTCTGAAAGTGACTCACAGAGTGAGGGACAGAGAATCAGAGAGAAGCTATGGCTGAGCTCTGAATTGGGAAGGTCTGGAGGGGAATAAAAGAATTAGGAGCTCTCAAGAAAGAAAAAAGAGGATGAGCATTTTTAAGGATGTGAGCTGGGTGCATAATAGAAAGTGCTATGATATTTGACCACAAAATCTCAGCTGGATGTGCGACATTACTGAATACTTTCAAAAAGCAGATTTTTTAATATTTGTACCTTTTCAAGAATAGAGAAAAGGAAGGAAAGGCTTATTGTCTCATTTTCTTTCATCTTTGTGAAGTGTGCTGGTTTGGACTGGGATACACTTGATTTTTTTCACAGCATCTGGTATGAGTCCACAACTTGGATTTGTGCTGGAAACAGCATGAATTTTACCACAGGAATATTTTCATTATTGCTGATCAGCCCTTACACAGAGCCAAGGCCTTTTGCGCTCCTCAGCCCATCCCACAAGCGAGGAGAGTGGGAGTGCACAAGGAGCTAGGAGGGGTCACAGTGGGAACAGCTAACCCTGACTGACCAAAGGGACATCTTATACCATATGGCATCATGCTCAGCATGTAAACTTGGGAGAAGAAGAAGGAAGGGGGAGACACGTTTGAAGTATTGGCATTTGTCTTCCCAAATCATGGTTACATGTGATGGAGTCTTGTTTTCCTGCAGATGGCTGAGCACCTGACTGTCCTTGGGAAGAGGGAAATTAATTCCTTGTTCTGCTTTATTTTCATGCCCAGCTTTTGCTTTCCCCATTAAACCATCTTTATCTCAACCTACAAGTGCTCTCACTTTTGCCCTGCTCATTCTCTCTCCCATCCCACTGTTGTGGGGGAATGAGTCAATGGCTGTGTGGTGTTTAGCTGTCTGCCAGCTTAAAGCAGGACATGTAGTATTATGTAAAAAGCTGAGTAGAAGCATTTAGTTAGTTATGGCCTGTAAACAGCTGGTAGAGATGCTCCTCTCCATCTAGTACTCAAGAAGGAGCCAGAAATTGAATATGGGGTTCATACTGTCTTTACTGAGGGCATAATTCTGTTATTGAGAGGATAGATGACCTTGTAACCTGCTTTCTTGATCTTTTCTCTGTCTCATTTAAGCACAGTTTGAAACTAGTACCAGACAAACCATTGCTACAAGTACATAGTTTTCAAATATTAACTTAACACAATCAATATTAATGAATAACTGGCGGATCTTGTGCACAGAGTCCTCATATTCCATGCACCATGGTAGACACCATCACAGGAAAAGTGGCTAGGTAGGAGTAGAAGTAGATGGGTAGGGGATGACTGTCTTGGGGGTACAAGAGGTCTTGTAGAGGGATATTTGTAAATGCACATTTGAATACAAAGACCTCCCTGAAGAGGTTGATTTTAACATCTGGAGCAAAAGTATTTTAAGTATTGGTTCAATAAAAATTTTCTTTATTTCTCTTATGTCAGTTTTGAAGGCAATTTTTTTTGTTTTTGTGTAATCTTTACTTTTTATCCTTGCTCATATGTATTTCCATTACGGTATAATTTTATCCGATTAAAAAAACAATCAAACAAAACCACGAAAAACCCCCAAACCATCCCACACTACCACACACGTGCACTTTGCCATATTCTTGTGCAGCTGTTTTCTTTGACAGTCCCATTTATTTTTCAGTGACTCTAGTCTACTGTGAACAAATATGGAAGAAAATAAATGCCCTGGCTGAAGACAGATTGAAAAGGACCAGGTGAGTGTGGCCAGTCATCTGTGTGCAGTATTTTCCTGAAAGCATACTTTTCCTTGGTACAAAAAGCTGTTAGCGAGAAGTCATTTAAAAACTCCTAAATATTGATGTGAGGAAATGCAGCAGCAAAGGGATTAGGAGACTGGCTTTAAAGCATAAGCTTGCAGCATGTAGACAATTATGACTCACACTTCTGTGCTGTCTTCAATGAATTTAGCGCCGTAATCAACAGTATGTACACTTGTCTCTTTTCCATCAGGTAAACCAGTAAAGGCTTAGTCACATTTTCCATTTGTCCTTCAAATTCTGTTAGATCAATATGTCCCACACTTATTTTAGATACAGCAGTACTGTGTTTCTGTTCATTTTAAAGTAAGTTCCCAGTGACTACATTCTGGGAGCAGATTTTCTGCCTTGTTTGGGTTTCTGTGCATAACTTTTAATCAAAATATACAGTGTAGCTGGCTAAAATCCTTCCTACACTCCCCCCATATCACTGTGTTGTTATTAATAGAAAAATACAGATAATAGTACTGTGTGTTTTAATCCTAATTTCCTAAGTAATTTTATTTGAGTGAGCTTTTAGTTTTCCATTCAATCCTACAAGCTTTTGATCCCCTTCTAAACTTGGCTTTACAGGATGGTAAAGCTACCAAAGATAGACACCTGCTTCAAGTATTGTGAAACTTGCAGAGGGGTGAGCAGAGAGGCAGCAGCAGCAGAGCTGGAGAGTGCTCCTCATGGCAGAGGCACTGGGCACCTGTGTGTGCTGCTGGATCTGAAGGGCACAGGAAGGACCAACAGCCACCTGTCGGGCTTTTCTGGTGGCCAAGAGGGACAGAAGGGGCTGAGAGCTCTGCCAGGGCAAGGGGTGAGGTGCAGGAAGCAGAGATGGTGGGAATGTGCTGGTGAGGATGCCGTCTGATGGGGCACAGGAGGAGCACAGCAATACTGTGGGGGATGTGATGCCTTTCCTCAGGAAAATAGGTGATCTGTCACTCAAGGGACAAATATGTTTGAAAACTTCTGTTTGAAAGGAAATACGAAATTGCATATTTTTAAATGAAATCATGGAAAAGCTATGCAGCAATCTTTCTTTTTCCTTCGTTTTTATTGATTAGGCCTCTTTCTCTAGTCAAAATCAAAACCTAAATAGGAGTTTGAATTTCTGTAAGTTAACTAATTTGTCATTTTTCTTGGAAAAATATTTTTAACCCTTTAAATTTTCTTTCTTTTTTCCTCCTCTTCCCCCCCCCCCCCCCCCACTTATGATCTGTTTTCTTTATTGTCATTTCATTCATGTTATACTGGTGAAAAATTTCTACAGAATGCCTGCCTGCCTCATCAGTTATGACCAGGTAGCAGGGGCTAAATTCTGATTCCAAATCTGTTCCAATGTGTGGATATTAATAAAATATTTATAGGTGCTAATTAGTCCACCACTCAGTACTGAGCCTTATGCAGAGGTTCCTTGCAAACAGTGTAAATATGTTAATATTGTCAATGTTACTTGTTGCCTGTACTGGAATGGAGTCAGCAGAATTATTTGAATTCAGGTTAGACCTTGCTAAGGTGTATTAGCTTTCAAATTAAATCACATTACCAACATAAATAACGTTTTTACTTTACAAAGCCTGAAGTAGGAAACAAGCAGTACTTCGCATGCTTTATGACCCCAGGCACTACTTCACCATTTTTTGGTAATAGTTTAAATAAATCATTTTCAAACAATGAATAGTTAAAATTAAGGCTCTAGGACAGTATTTAAAAGATTTATTTCTGCTCTTGAATTTGCTATAGCCTCTGTATTTGACCCTTGGCCAAGATAATTAGGGGTTTGCTTTGCGTGTTTAATTCACTGTCTGGGAAGAAGTGATAATGTTATATTTGGCTAGTAAGAGGTAAAAACATTCATGTTTGTAATGAATTGAAATACCATGGCAATAAAAGACAGTGGAGGGTAAGCAAATGTGTAGAGCTGTTTTACTCCCAAAATACCTTGTGTTTTCCCCTGGTTCTGATGGAAATACAGCTATTTTTTGTTCCCTACCAGACCTCAAATTTAAGGTATTGGTATGAACATTCTTCTAGCCAAAATCCCATAGTAAATAAATAGTGCCATCTGGACTCTAGATCTTGCTTCAGGCAGGATGGACTTCAAAGCTAGGTCTTGCTTAGGAATTTATTTATGAAATGTTTTGAAAAATTCTAAGGATGGAGGTTGCCCTTTCTCTCTGGACAGCCTGTGACAGTGCTCAGACAGTTGAATTTTTCCTTCTATCTGCTTGGAATTTCCCTTCTTCAGTCTATTGTCTCCACTCTACTTCATACATCTCTAAGAAAAATCTGATGCTGTTTTCTCTTTAGGACCCCTTTAGGTAGAAGAACACAGCAATTACATCATCCCAAGGCTTTTCTTCTAATCTAAAAACTATTTAGGCTTTTAGAGAAATTTGGGTGAGGAAGTGGGTTTAGATTTAGGTTGTTGGGTTTTTTTTGCTTGATGAAATAGACTGCTTTGAAACTGAACAGCAATTTAAAATTATCTGCAAAGATGATATTTTTTTCCCTGAACTGTGGAAACACAATTCCCATTGTGAATCCTTATTTTTAAAAAGTAATATGTTTAATTTCACTCACAGAAGAATCACATCATTTTCTCAGAGTCCAGGTTATTACTTGAGGTGGTTACATTTGCATTAGATTTTACATTCAAGAATGAAATAATTAAGAAGGTAGTAGGGAACAGTAGGACAGGCATCATTTTGCATAAGAAAATTAAACTTTTGTATTCTTTAATTCATTCAGGTGTGGCATTGTGCAATTATTTGAAATAAACCTTTTCAACCCCTTCCTACCCTTCTAATGCTAGCGCAGTTTGGGCTGAATGGCCTTACAAGGTCAGTGGTTAACTTCGAACTATCGCCCCTCCAGGAACAATGGAGCTGACATCTGCAGTTCCAGACAAGAAATGCTTACAGGGCAGTAAGTGTGGACCAAACCTTTTGAGATGGTTGTGGATGGTATTTGAATATGGGAATCACAGGCATTACAATGACAAGAATCTTTATTGATAAAGGTGCAATGTTATTAGTGCAGTTACTGACTCACAGCACAACCAGAGCAATTGTTCTGTGCTTCTGTACAACAAATGTATATGTGTAACAAATAATGTCTCTGTTTCATTTCTTGATGGACAAAGAGTTCCTAAACAAGGAATGCATCATCATGGAAAAGCTGATGTGGTATTTTTTCATTCTGGTTTCATGTTTGCCTCTGTCGTTTTTTGTGGCTGTCAATAACAAAGTTGACAGTCTGAGGAACTTCACATTTGGACATTATACCTCAGTGTTGAAATCAGGAACTGAGACCAAGCATTCAATTCAAATGCTGAATTAATGCTAATTGTCATGACATTAGATTTCTTAATTGAAGAAAGGACCCTTGAAGCCTGTGATAAAAGGTATGTAAATAAAGGGTAACTTCTATAGCCAAGTTCTAGACTGTACATTCAACATTATGTGATATGTGATCACAATCCCATTGCAAGTCTGGAAGTCTTGAAAGCTCTATTCAAAATAGACTTCCATATCCAGTTGGAAAAGTAATAAAGGAAGATTGGGTTTTGAGGTAGCCATTTAGTTACCTGGGCTTTTGGTGTATTTGAAGCCTCAAAACTTTGTTCAAAACACATAGACACAAAAGAGGGAACATTTCCTTCTATTTGAGAGTTCTAGGCAGGCACTCCCAGATAACCAGCTACTTTGTTCAGGGAAATTATGATTGCCTTTCTTCATCTACAGCAAGGGAGTGTGCTTTATGGCCACTTGAGAATTGCTTAGTGATTATCAAGTAATGGCTGATTCCTTTTGCTAATGGGTTCACTTCTGGTGTTGTTTGTGTCATGTCACTTCACAGGCAGGATGATTCTGAAGTATCTTGCTGAACAGGAGAACGGTGTTAAAAAAACCTGCCCTAGAATTCCATTGTTTATGAATGTAGGTGGTGTAAACTTTAGCAGGGACACAGGCACTACATCTCTGCTATCATCATCACAGATAGAATGACGGAAAAATGATAAAAAAAAAAGATAAAGAGCTTAGAATGATGTAGTTCTTCAAAGAACAAATAACTGCTTTCCTCTTATCATGTTTCTTCTTGCTATTTGATATCAAGTTATCAATACTTCATGAGTTAGCTTTCCTTTTTGAATGTTCTTCCTGTACTAGTAATTCTCCAGTGAGTACTCACAGTTATTGCTCATGTACTGAGGGTAGATTTTTATTTACATAAAATCCATGGTTTCTGTCTGCTTTAAGGAATGATCTGTGAAACTGACTATAAATTGTGCATGGTACTAATTGTTTTACTTTCTTTTGTGTATTAGCAAATATTTTGCATAGAGCTTCTGAAAATGTCTATGTATTTACTTTTTGGTTTTCTGTCTTAAAGTCTTTGTTCTGTTTCAGCATGATTGAAGTTATTTCTGTCAGGACAGTTTCTTCATAGAAATCATCCCTGCTCTGGAACATCCTGGAATATTTTTCATTAAAATAGCTAGTTACATGTGTTGGCCTCTTCAGAATTGAAGGAGTTCATTGCACATGTTTGAAGGCTTCTAGCAGTCCCTGAGCAGTGCTTGCACAGCATCAGGGTTTCCTCTTAGACTCTGAGTACACTGGGACACTGCAGGAGGGAAGAGCTTGGGAAGGGACACAGGCAGGACAGCTGACCCTGACTGACCATATTCCACGACACACAACATTATGCTCAAACTTGTGTGTGTGGGAGACTTTTTCCAAACTAGCCACTGATCAGTGTTGACGTGACTGTGCTGAGACACTGAGTGATTGCCTGTGCATCTCTTGTTTTCTTCTTTTACTTCACTTACTGAACTGTCTTTATTTAAACTCGCAAGTTTTTCTTGCCTTTGCCCTTCACATTTTCTCCCTGATCCCACTGGTGTGGTGTGAGCAAGCAACAGGATGGTGGTTTAGCTGCTGGTGGGAGTCAACCAATCTTGTGCTTACATTTCTAATTCCTGAGAATCTGTGGTCCCCCACCTCGAAGTAACAGCCATTATGAATGTGTCCTTGCCTGATCATCTTGTGCAGACTTTCTATTGCTCCCAAAGAGACCCATGGTTTTGAGTATGAGGTAATATATCATTAAAGAACTAGCTTTTTAATAGACGGTACTAAAATACAGGATTTTACTGAAATGTATTTGTGTTTTAGGATAAAGGTGAACAAAGCTATATTGGCAAATCAAAGATCGCCTTAGAAATGTCAGTATTTTTGTACAGTCTCCCTTGTTTCAAGTTAGGTTCCTAAGCTTATACATTAGAAATTAGCTGGGATTTATTTGTATATTTTCTTTTTTTTTCTATGTTGGGATTGCATTGGTGCTTAGAAATAATGGTTAACTTCCAGAGATATATTACTTGGGATGGGATTAAAAAAGACTGAGAGAACTAATAAGAAAAATAAGAAGTGAAGCAAAAAAGCAGTGCAAACAGAAGAGCTGGTGTCTGCTGGGAGGTCAAGAATTCACTAGAAGACCCATTTTCCAGTTTCATGATTTCTTCTAAGGACATCCTCCTACATCTGCAACATCCCTAAAAGATGTTTTAATGGCCAACATTTTATTCTGAGGAGAATGGTGCTACCCATTTCTTTCAATGAACTTGATCCACCCTCTAAAAAGTAACACCTCTGGAATAGGTACTGACGTTTGTATGTACAGTCTTCTAAATGAATATCATAACCAATAGGTTTATCATTTTTTCTCTTTATTGCATGTATTTTATTAATGAACACTTAAGTTTGATATTTCAAGTAGAATTGCCTAGTATGAGACTGAAAGTTTTGCCTTCTTCTCCCAGTGTAGCTATAGGATCTGGGTAGGAAATGTTTTATATATATATGTGTGTTTGTGTGTATGTGTTAAAATCCTCTACAAAAAAAAAACCCCAAAAACCTAAAAACCAAATCAAACAAACAAGGGAAAAAAAAAAAAAAAAAANAAAAAAAAAAAAAAAAAAAAAAAAAAAAAAAAAAAAAAAAAAAAAAAACACCCAAAAAAAAAAAAAAAAAAAAAAAAAAAAAAAAAAAAAAAAAAAAAAAAAAAAAAAAAACACACAACTTAGCTGTTCCATCATTAAGCATTAGATGTTGACCTGAATAATACATTTCATTTCCTCCAAAATGCCTGTAAACACAGAACAAATTTTCCTTCTCTGCCAAGTATAATTAAAAATTGTGGATAATTCTTGGAGAACAGAAGCCACAGTAGTTTGCAAAAATAGATACACAGGAATTAATTGCAATAGTTTTTGTAAAGCTTTTACTAAATGCACATGGAGAAAGTAGTGAACATAGTTTGTATTATATAGACCAAGAGATACAAAGTCTCTGAAGCTACTTATTCAGGGAAAAAAATTGTGCAAAAGGAAATTACTTATTTGCATAGTCTTATAGCCATATTTAGAACAGTGCCAATATTGGAAAAAAATAGTTATTTGCACTTTTGCAAATTCAGGAAAGTTTCTAGGTTGATCGTAGGATGATAGAAATGTTCTGGTCAAGAGTGACCTCGGGAGGTGATCCAGTCTTACCTACTATTTGAAAAAGCATAAATTACGTGGTCAGACCAGGTTATTTAAGACTCTACCCAGAGTGGCCTTAAAAATATCTAAGAATGAAGACTGCATAACCTCTCTAGGGAACTTGATCCACTGCTTGACTGTCTTTATGGTGGAAAAGTATCTCCTTCTATCTAGTCTGAATCTCTGTTCTTTCAACTTATACACCTTGTCTCATCCCACTGGCACCCACATCTGTGGAAAGCCTTCTTCCATCTTCTTGATGACATCCTTGCAGGTTTTAGAAGGCTGCTATGTGTCCCACCCCAGGCCCTCTTCTCTCCAGGCTGACTGGCTCTGTTCCCTCAGTCTCTCCTCCCAGAGCAGATGTTCCAGTCCCTTAACTGATCAGGTGTCCTCTGCAGAACGTTCCCACTTGTCAAGATCTTTCTCACATAAGTGGGGCCCAAGGCTGAGTGCAGATTTTGAGATGCAGTCTGATGAAGGCTGAGCAGCAAGGAACAGCAAATTTCCTCAGTATGAAGCTACACTCCTATTAATACACTCCTTGGTAGAATTGACCTGCTTGGCTGCCAGAGCATACTGCTGGCTCACGTTCAGCTTGTTGCTACCAAGACTCCCACTCCAGCAAAGCTGTTCCCCCATCCAGAACATCACCAGCCTGTGCTGTTGCAAGCCGTTTCTTCTTCCCAGGTACAGGACTTGATGAATCTTTTAAGGTTCCTTCCAGGCCCTCCCTGATTCCTGTCAAGTTCTACTGAATGGTAGCCCCGCTGGATTCTGCTACCCTTCTCAGGTACAGATCCATAAGCATTCAAGCTACTTCCCATCAACGTTATTTGTGGTAGAAGAGTGTAAAAATGAAAAAGAAACAATATAACTTAATAACAAAAAAAAAAAAAGGAAAATGGTACATCAGAAATAACAAACATGGAACCAACACACGCTTAGCTAAAGCGAGCTTTCAGACCATCCCTTGGCGCAATAAATGTGACAAGTGAATGCAAAACAAAGAATTTTAAACTGTGCAGTTAAAAGCATATCTAAATCCCACATGCTTTTTCTGTGAAATAACTTCCCTCTTTATAAACTGTTTTCATCCTTCACACCTGAGTAGACAGGCTGTGAGATACCCTCATTTCTGTGGCACAAAAAAAAAAAAAAGAATTCTAGGAAATGTCTTATCCTGAAGCCATTCAGTACTAAAAAAAAAGAAGATAAAGGAATCATAAAAATTATTATTCATGAAACTTAGTAGTATCTATGTATGAATGCATTTATGTATTTTTAAAATAACACTGTGGGTGAGTTTGTAATGGTATATCAAAGTCAAGTTGTAATGTCTTCTGATAAATGTCATTAATGTTTTTTCATCAACATGGAAGTTTGCAACCAATTTAACCTGAAGGTAATTTTCTCCTTGGAGCAGACCTGGCAGTCTGATACAGGAGCTAAAAATGAATAAGAAGGGAACAAGTGGCAGGAACCTTCCAAAAGGAATGGTATATATTGGATGGAGCTATATTGGTTGAACACGATTATTAAATTACAAATTCAAAATGGTATCTACCAGCCTGTTTTCTTTGGTGGACTTTCTTTGCCAAAGTGTATGGACAAATGCATAGACAAGTGGACAAGAATCAGCATCCAGTAATTTTAGTTCAATGTGGGCTTTCATTTTATGACAGGCTTTCCTTGAAATACTTTCAATTTAAAATAAAGAAATAAATCTACAAATAAAATAAATAAATCTGTATGTTGAGGCACTTAGCTGGTTGCTGCTTAAGTCTGGTGTCCCAGAGAATTTTCAGACCTGCAGATCCTGAGTGGAGACTAAATACAATGAAATATCCATAGCAGGTAAGCTATCAATCAGTACCTTGGTCCTGTAGATCATTCCTCCTGGAAAAAAGAACAGAAAATAGAAAATTTCCAGTCTGTAAGATAAAAACAAACCTTGCTGTGGTATGAACAGCTAAGGTACTTCCCATTCACAAAGAAAACATATCAATTGAAAAAAAGAAAACATATCAATTGAAAAAAAGAAAATATATCAATTGAAAGTGTCTCTTCTTTTTTTTTCTGTATACTCAGCCATTCAGACCTACATTTCCGTTCTTTGGAATGAACCAGGAGCTTTAAACGCGAAAGTGTCTCTTCCATACAACCTGGCTTGGTTGTCATACATACATGACTTGGTTTTGTTCTGTTCTGTTCTTAAGCTCATTCCCAATGGGAATCACCAGCTAGCTGGCTAAAGTTTATTATTATTTTCTTGAAGAATTAAATAATGTATATTTTTACTTTTGGAGTAATAATATCTTTTGAAAATGCAAGTTTACAGCACTGGTCAACTTAACCCCCTTTCATTTCTTCCAATTCTCATTACACTTCTGGGATCTTATTTAACCATAAATTGCAGTCTCTTTCACTCAACGAGTGCTAAATACTGTACAAAATTTGGAACCCAGTACTGTCTGAGGAACTCAGGACTGCTGTTTCCATATGGTACTGGAATCAAAGCACACCTGTTGCATCTGAATATCACCCTGCCTCCCCATCCTACCTCCATGTAATGTGTCACCTCACACAAGATGCATAAGAGCAGAAATTATTTAGATGTTTTACATTTACATTTATTTTATTCACTCTAGTTCAATGGTATAGAAAAGTAGCAAAATATATTGTGTAACATGCACTGGTGTGGTTCATTTGAAATAACACACTTAAAAGTTTGAATTTCACCAGATGAACCATCATAAAAGGTAAAAAGTGACATGGAATAGAAGACAGAAATAACACAATATGGTGCAAAATTCTTTTAGAAAAACCGTAGTTTATGAAGACTACATACAGTTAGACCACATATGATTTCATCTGCTGAGCCTTTAAAAATAAATTTATATTATAAAACACCTCCTATATTTTTCTTACAAAGAAACAAGAGGGCATCCTTTCTGGCTCCATATTATTGGAATAGTATTTAAATAAATATTTTATGCCTTCCACAGATGTAAATATTGCAGCGTTAAAATTCTTTAATAGCCTTTTCTGCTTGGATATGAGCCTGTCTCCCTGTTGGGCATTACACACTCTGCATTCACCATTTTGCAATCCACTCCTTAACCTTCTTATGACAGAAACTCTTTGGCTGCTGTACCATTCAAATGAATTCTCAAATCTGAATTAGATATGAGCTTAGCCATGCAATGTGTGGGCAGCACTGTGCACCTGAGAAATGTTAACAGAAGCCAGAACATGAAGCCAGAAGTAACTTTCATGAGCCGGTAAGAAATGCCAAGAAGAGTGATGAGACCTTGGAGCCTAAACTCCCTGTTTTAATTTATGGTTTTTTTCAGGAACATGAGGAAACTTGTGTTTGACAAGTAGACTTGCAGAGGTGACTCCCAACCAGTATTATTCTATGAATCCATGATTCTTTGACTCCAGATGGAGGAATTGACCATTACTTCAGTCGCTGAGTTGGACTGATGACAAAAATCTGCATGCCAGTTTGTACCCATCCTGCTGGCCTGGGGAGATCAGCTATAGCTGTTTCTCTGGCCAGGGCCCACAGAAATCTAAGAGTGAATTTCTGCTTGGCATGTGGAATACACAAAATGGCACAGCTACTTCTGAGAGCCCTCCACCAATCAGTAAGGACCAGTTTGAGCTTGGCAAGACCACACAAAATGGGCATGATTACAATAATTTTCCTCCCTATTCCCTTCACTTTTGCCTTTACTTTCTTCCCAATGGCACCTGCAGTATCTGTAGCATCCTACATCCTAAGGTGTTCCTAAGGCTCAGCTGCCCTGCCAAGTCAGACAGACAGCACAGACAGACAGCAGTGGTAGCTGGGGCAGGTGTCAAAAGCTCTGAGTCGGCTTCTAAACAACACTTAGAGCAAGAGGATGAATTGGAACTGCATAAATTCAGTGTGCAGAGAGACTCTGCATGGCTGGTACAAACCCATGAATAATGCAGAATCCATGGAAAGTCAAAATGTGGTGAACTTGGCCAGAGCTAAAGGTTTGCCTTGGCAGTGGCTGGTAGAAGGCAGAGAAAACCCACAGATATGAGGAAAGATTGAAGGTCATGGTTTTGCAGGAAGTGGAAATCTTTGGCCACTGCCACGTAGGCATGGATGGCCTCACACCTCTGCCTTCCCTATCAGCATCTCAGATACCCAGGGAAAGAATATACAAATAAAGAAAACATATAGTGATAAATGCCCCAAATACGTTTCCAGCATCCAGGAATTACAGCTTGGAAACTTGCCAGTACAGAAGTGACTTCTCTGTATTTTGCCAGTCCATGGATATATCTCTTTTACACCATCCCTTCTCCCTTCAAAGCTGGGCAAACAATCAGTCCTCACCAGCAGCTGGCAAGAGAGTTCCATAGTTTAACTTAGGGTGAAGAATCTCCTCCTTTGATTGGTTTGAACCTGCTACTTACTAGCCTTATTTGATGGCCCCCAGGGGGTTTTTGGTAGAAGCAGTGACCTGTATCCTCTCCCTCTCCCTGGGCACTTTTGATTTTGTAGGCTATTTTTGGTACTTTTTCCATTACCTTGATTATCTCCAACCTAAATGGAAAAGTTATTATCAAGTTGTTCTCATACACACATACCCTTTACCTTCACTGTCTACCGTGTTCATATGTTTTCCAATCCTGTTACAGCCTTTTTTGCAGTTAAGTTGTGTAGAGGAGGAAGTTGACAAGGAACTGTTTGAGAACTGCATGGTAGTAGCATAGCAGTATCTTTTATTCTCTATTCTTTCTCTAGTAATTCACCAGTACTTACCATGGAATTTGGCCATCACTGAGCATTGATTTGATGTTTCCATGGAACTATTCATTTCATAAAACAGGCAACGCTATCATATGCATACCAAAGAAGCATTAAAAGTTGCTAATTTAAAAGAGACTGCTGTATGTTAATGGAATTTTTAGAGCTATCTAGATAATTTCAAGGGAAAAAAAAAAGCTGGATGATTTTATTTATTTGTAGAAGGAAAAGCTGCAGGTTTTTATCCAGACAATAAGGAAAATTCTGTAAACGAAATTTTCAGATTAGGAAAGTCAGGAATCCTGTACTTTTTTGTGTCAAGAAACACTGTGAGGAAGACAGTTGACCCAGAAACTCCACAGATCATTTTTACCCTATTACATGAAACTTTATAATTTAAAATAGGCAGAAGCTGAATTACATTTTCTGAATTCACCCAAGAGAATCTCAACAGCAAATAAATTGAATTGGTGGGGATTTTCTGTTTGGGTTTTCTGTTTGTTTGGTTTTGATCTTCAATTTTGTTCCAGGACAATTCCGGTATTTTTGCATGTCTTTTAATCTACTGGTTTAAATGTATGTTATCTCCATGAGAGAAAGTAAGAACTTGGGCTTTGACCTCCAACACGGAGGATGAGTGTTTAATTACTATTATGACTTTAGTCATTGAGACTGTCCAAGCCTTTTATTTATAAAACAGAGGAAAAAATGAAAGTGAACAAACATTTTTCTACCAGCAGTAACTTTAATGGTCCATACCTGTGCATTTTCACTAACGAGTCTTCAGAATTTTTTTTCCTTGTTAACCCTGAAAAACTGGGAAATAAGCAACAGAATATGCTTCCAAAACTTCATTTAGAAACTGGAAATGAGAAAATTTCCTTTAACACTTTGGACAAAAAGAAAATTTTGGGAAAAAATATCTGGGAGAAAAAGTTTGGAAACATCTAACAACATTCTCATTCATTGTGCTTTGACTTTGTACACAATTTCTGCTTGCTTCACTCAGAAATTTGAAATAAATATGCTTATAAAAACTCTAAATGACAAGTAAGGTAAGTAAAGTTGAATTTAGTGATCAAAGTTTGTTTACCCTTGAACAATATAGTGAGGAACATTAACCTCCACTCCACATTATATTTTTCAGCTGGCCACCTGTTTACATGAATGAGATTATCAATATCACTTGTGTAACTGCTTGAATAACTACCCAGATATCCTGCCTGGATTTGAGATACATTGGGTTTGCTCTGCATTCAGTGAGTCAGCTGAAAAAAGGAGAGGCCCTATTTTTCACAACGAGATTAAAAATATCTGGCATTGCAGGAACATTCTGAAAGACACTTCACATCTACAGCCTGATTTTATCTTCAGCCATTTATACGTACAATTATGCAACACCAACATTTCAGGTAAGATCAGCTGGCATAAAACCAGAGAGAGACTCTGGTGAAACCCATCCTGCAGAGAGCACTCCAGGGTAAAGGAGCTGGGAGATGTGATTCCCAAGACCTACATCTTTGTCCGGTAACTGTGGAAGGTACAATAATAGCAGCTCCAGGCAGTGAAGCAAAAATGGGTGGGTTTTCCAACTTCTACAGACTTCTGCTTTGCCTCTGTGAAATAACCATCTGGGCTCAATAAAATATCATCATTCTCCACTTCATACTTTGGATTTTATTTATGGTTAAGCAATTCTCTTTTTGTCCTATTGCAATATTTTTCTCCTTTGTGTTTACTGTGGATAAGTGTTATTGCTTTTTCTATTGTAGCAATGCCCAGAAGCCAACAGAAAACAGAATCCTGATCTATTTGGAACACACTTGGTACATACAAGTGGTAGAAGCGATTCCTGCTTGTAAGCATTCACATCCCAAAAGGACATAGTTAACAAAGTGGCAAGAGAAAAAGAAAAATTACTGTGGTTTGGTCTTCTCAGAGTTGCACAGCTGGATAGTGGAAGAAGCACAAATAAATCAAAATGCAATGGCTGCTATAGACTTTGCAGCACTACAGACCTGCAGTTAATCTAGCAGGGGGCCAGAAGAAGATGGCTGAGGGGCTGGAGCGCATGATATAAAGTGGGAAACTGGGAATTTGATTGTTTAGCTTAAAGAGAGGTTCAGGAAATCCAGTTGTTGGGTTATTCTGCCCAAAGGGGTACGAAGAAAGGAGTGAAGACAATACTCAGGCTGGAAGAAGGAAAATTACAAGTGGATAGAAGGAAAAGTTTCCCTTCCCCTATGATTCTGTGTATTCACTATAGAATTTTTGCCACAAGCACTTTCAGTAAACACAAGATTGTTCATCCTCTGAAAACTAGATCTGGTGGGGTAAGAAGTAATCTGTGTTTCAAGCAGGGAACCAAGGAGAAGAAGAGACGGTTTGGAAAAAAAGTATTTGTATACCTTTGGTCACAGTCCAGTAGTTATTCTGTGATTTCGTATTCATAGTGAAGTATTCTTGCAGCCAGACCCACATCCTTTTTTATTGTCCCAAAAGAATATGATTCTGTGTTATCACATTGTCTATAAAAAATCCATCTGACTCTGTATCCCTGAACTGAGCCTCTGGTTACATAGATAAGTCATGGGCACTGCTGATAACTGAGACACAAGCACTGAAACAATTTGCTGGTGTCACCCTCTTCTACAACAGACATTTTTCTAAGATATCAATGATTGTCTTTCTGTTGTGTTTTATGTGAAATTTACTTTTTTTTGTCACAGCATTTCATACAAGCTCTATCTATAAACACTTTTATATTGCAGAACTGGCAGAATCTGATAGTGAATACTTAAGAGCTAAAGGTGAAGGGTAATAAAACCAGAATCTTCTTGATTAAAGGAGAGAAAACCTTAAATGTCAATTCTGTACTGGGTAAAAAAAAAAAAATCTCATTTTGATGTCTTTATTTTTCAGTGGTAATTCATTTTTAAAGAACAGTCAGAAGCCCTTAAGCAAGTATTGGCTTGGTCACTACAGTATCCATTTTATCTACAACTTGCATTAAATGAGTAATGCATACTAATGCATATATTTATATTGCTTTGACTAGATATCCATTTATACATGTAGATAATTAGCAGCTTTTAATCCAACAAGAATGCCACAAGAGGTTTGGTGTTTTGTTGGGAGGTTTTTGTTGTTGGTTTTGTTGGGGGGCAGTGTTGTTTTTTTCAGTATATTCCTTTGAATATACTTGTTAGTTTCCTTTAATTATGCCTGTTAGTTTTTTGGATATCTGGGTGAAAGTCCATAGAAATAGACAAGACCTTAGGCTCCAATAAAGAAAGTGCACAATTAATCTGAGAAGTCAGCAACCGTAACCAAATAGTCTTTTTAAAAGGTCAGCTGTTCCTTAGTTTCTTTAACTGAAAACTTTGCCCACAAAACAGCTTTCTTAAGGTAAAACATGTAGCAGTTCTACTTGATCTATTATGATGTGGCTTGTTCACTTTTAAATTGCAGACAACGATGTGGATTTCAGTAAATTTTGCATCCCATCCCAGATCTCTTTAGGAAGAACCTATTTTAAATGTAAGTGACAGAGCAGGCTGTATATTCATGTCCATTAACTTCTGCTTTACTTTTAATCACCAGGCAAAAGGGAAGGGGTGACACTTAAAGCTATCTTGAAAGCTTTGCATTTTAGCTTGTGTTTGCATACTTCATATATATGTATATAAATTGGTCCTCAGAGTATGTTCTATAGAATTACAAAATAAGCTATAAGCAATTAGTGCCAATAAAACAGAATCTGTCTGTCTGTCTTTATGTGTTTATTTCTGCACTGGGAAGAGGGTGTCTTAATATATTTTTTCCAAAGTAAAAAGTTTCTTGGAGAATTTTTTTTTGCCTTGTATCTTTGAAACACAATAACATTTTATTGATCCAAGAACTTCCATCAGGTGTTGTAATTGCATCAAGAGAAACATTTGGTCCGTAATATTAACTTTAGTGGACCTAAGTACTTAGCCAATATCTGGGGCTCTACAAACTGTTTATGTTGGTTTAGACAGAGAAAATAATGATAGAAGTCAGCTTATCCATTTAACAACAAATCTTCTGAAATGGCATGTAATTTGGTTTTCTTGCACTACAAAAGCTCTAATTTAGCTTATTTTCTGACAGCTCTGGAGCTTCAGAGACAGAGTTATGTCTCAGAGCCACACAGTTTTTCTGTGCCTGAGGCCATGGTTATTTTTTTGTTCTTCTCTGATGGTTCTCTTCATTGCCTTTTTTCTCTGGTTAATGGGAAATTAAGCTCTGGATATGTCTGCCATAAGCAGTTAAAGCCCAGTTCTGACAAACTCCTCAGGAAGCCCTGCTAACTACAGGACAATAGGCTGAACTGCTGAGATACCTGAACCTCTTTATTAGCTTCATGCTAACTTTCTACAATATTTTGACAGTCAGATTTACTCATCATTTGAGTCTAGCTCATAAAGGTCCAAAGGACTTATGGAGGTTGGAGGAAGCATAAGTAGGAATCAGCACCCTTCCTGAGCAGAGATTCCACTGTGCCATCTGGTAGGCACCAGAAAATGGTATAATCTAAGGGTTGGCTCTCACAGAACCTGCTCTGGATGTCAGAGACACTTAACTCTTCATTGGTGTTCTGAAATCAGGATTTTCAGCTCTTCCTGTTCCTCAGCCTTCCCTGAGGAACATCTGTCATGTTAAGGGCATAACAGAGGTTTTTATGGTAGGAGTTCTGACCACATCAAAAGACATTTTAATAAACTTATTGTCAGTCTACAGAGAATAGCAATTGCTCTACTTGTTTAGATCACTCACCTGGTTTCAAATAGCTGCTCTGACAAAAGTTTAAGTATTTTACAGCAAGTATTCTTTGAATAAGAAATTGGAATCCAAGTAGTTTTCCTCCTGAGAGCTTCTGCTCACAAACTAGAGGATTACATTTCATTCTCTTGCAGATTCAGATAATTCACAGAATAATAGAAAATGTGTTACAACCAACAGTTTGCTGCCTAGACTACAGTCTACCAAAAAGAGTATCTGTTTCCAAATGTTTTTAACATTGAGCTTGTTCCTGCTGTTAACATAATTCTTTTGTTTACTGTCTGTCTTAATTACAGCTTAATTAAATAGACAAAATGCAGTATGTCGTAGAATCGTAGAATCATAGAATGGTTTGGTTTGGAAGAGGACCTTGAAGATCACCTAGTTCCACCCCCACTGGGCAGGCACATCTTCCACATGACCAGGTTGCTCAGAGCTTTACCCAGCTTGGCCTTGAACACTTTCACGGATGGGGCATCCAAAGCTTCTCTGGTCAACCTGTTCCAGTGCTTCACCACCGTTACAACAAAGAAATTTTCCTAATATCTAATCTAAACCTACTGTTTTTCAGTCTTTACTCCCTTGTCTTGTCACTATGTATCCTCATAAGCTGTGTTACCCCATCTTTCCTGTAAAGTTCCCTTCAGGTACTGGAAGGCCTCAATTAAGTCACCTCAAAGCCTCTTCCTCACCTTGGTCTCTTTTCCAGGCTGAGCAATCCTAATTCTCTCAACCTTTCCTCATAGGAGACGTGCATCATCTCTTAATTCATCTTGGTGGCCTCCTTTGGACTCGCCTCAACAGCTCCTGTGCTGGGGCCCCAGGGCTGGATGCAGCCTTGCAGTGGAGTCTCACCAGAGCAGAGCAGAGAGGCAGAATCCCCTCCCTCACCCTGCTGCCCACACTGCTTTGGATGCAGCCCAGGACATGTTTGGTTTCTGGGATGTGAGTGCACATGGCTGAGTCGTATCCAGCCTCTCCAGCACCCCCAAGTCCTTCTGGGCAGGGCTGCTCTGGATCTGTTCATCCCCCAGCCTGGGTTAGTACTGGGGGTTGGCCAGACCCAGGTGCAGCACCTTGCACTTGGTCTTGTTAAACCTCATGAGACTCCCATGGGCCACTTCTTGAGCTTATCCAGCTCCCTCTGGATGGCATCCCATCCTTCAGGTGTGGCAGCTGCACCACTTAGCTCAGTGACATCTGCAAATTTGAGAGGGTGCACTCAATCCCTTTGCCTATATCATTAATGGAGATATTAAATGACACTGGTCCTAGTATGACCCCTTGAGGGGCCTCCCTTGTCAATGATTCCCACTGGGACTCTGAGCCATTGACCACTATCTTCTGGATGTGACTCTCCAATCTAAAGAGAAGGATTTTGTGGGGGATCATGTCAGGACTAGTCACTCCCCCATAAAAAGCCACAAGTTGTCTCAGACAGAATTTTCCCTTAGTGAAGCCACACTCTGTCTCAAACCACCCCACTCTCATCCATGTGCCCTAGCACAGCTTCTAGGAGGATCTGTTGCACGATCTTCCTGGGCTCAGAGGTGAGGCTGTCAGTTCAGCCATTCCCAGGGTCCTTCTTTCTTCCCTTCTTCAAAACGTTTCCCTTTTTCCAGTCACCCAGGACTTCCTCTGGCCACCATGACTTTTTGAATATCACGGGAAGTGGCTTGGCAACTACATCAGCCAGTTACTGCAGGACACTGGGGATGCATTCTCTAGGTCCCAGGAGAATGAGGAGCACCCTTCAGAGAGCACACTGTACAGTAACGCCTGGCTTCACATCCATGCCAGAATGAGGCACCATTCTTGAGTCTACCATGGTCTTGTCTGCCCTGCAGAGACCACCAAAACCACCAGGTTTTGGTTTTTCTGAATCCTGCAAGTGTAACAACTGCCTGGAAAGCTCCAGAATATGTCACGTTTGAAGAGAAGAAAATCTACACAGTTTTAGACTGGTCTGTCTGCTGGCCTGTGGTCCTATGAAATAAGTGAGCTGGGAATATACAGCAGATTCTTCGGATGCTTTGGCATTTGGAGGAGATTGCCAGGGAGCAAAGCGTGGCAAGAGAAGCGGCACTGCAGACAGCAGCACAAGGGGTGTCATTGATGTGCTTAATACCATGCTTGGTTTGCCATAGGTCTGAACCACCCCTGTGTGGGGGTGCATGTCTCTGTAATGTGTTACCTCTCTGACCTTTTGAACAGCCAGTGTCAGAGATGAGCCCTCTTGTCACCTAGGACTCACAAGAAGATATGTGAGTCCAAAAATGTAAATGGGCGCCTCCTGGGATTCATTTTTATTCCTTTGATAGATTTTTAATTCACATTACTTCTTAATAAGAGGGCTACTGGGCATTTATCCACAGTCCCACCCCATTTTAAAAGCAGTCCTTATACCTCAGGGAAGAGACACGGACTCCCTCTAGATTCTCTCTGCAGCTGTTAGGTCCCAGACATTCTGGTTTCATTAATCCCTACAGCCCAGCTGTCCCTGAGGAACTTCAAGAGGAATATTATTACTGAGCTGAGGAGACAGTGCAATGCAATGGTTCAAAGTAGCAGCTAGAGCACTGACCATGATATCAAAATACCAAGTTGTTTATACTAAGTATAAGAATTTTTAAACTTTAATATATTGAAGTTGCAAAAGTTTTTGCATATGTGGAAAACCGTGGTTGCGTAGGCAAAACAATACTTCTGTCATCCCAAAGTATAAGAGAAAAACTTCAGGGAAAGCATTTTAATTGTTTCTTTGCAATGCTAGTATTTTTTTTACTAAAGTGGCAATGGAAAACCCTCAGTAAAACTGACAGTTACTGTTCCAAGTGTGAAGACAAAAATGTGTTTCACATACATCAGCAGCCAGAACTGAAAATTTGGGAAAGAGAATAAGAACAGGGCTAGTACAGAGTGATATTGTTCTGTCAAATACTAGGAAACACACTTGTTATGTGAAAACAAACCACGTTTCATTATCCTTCAGTTATACCATTGTAAATAAAAAGGCTAAAGCCAAGTTGTAACTTCAGTAAAAGAAAGAGCAGCAAATGCTTTGGATGCAGTGGTAAATTCAATCTCCCAAATCTGGTACTTCTATTTTGATAACACNTTTTTTTTTTTTTAACATTTTATCTGGCTCTGCTCCAGGATTCCAAGGCCTGGGCTTTAATATGACTGGATTCACAGCAATGCAGTGAGTCTGTTTTGCAACATGTCATATCCTTTGTGTAAAGTGAAGGGGCACTTAAATCGCAGGATCTATCTTTGCATCTGGTCAAAGCAGATAACACTGCTGTTTGTTAGGCACAGGCCAGTTGTTATCTGCCCAGACTGTTTGTGTAGTCTGTGTCAATAGATGACAAAGTTTAGCATGGGTGCACTTAAGTCAACAGGCAAAATGGATGTTCTCATGCTAAATCACTCTTTTGAGGGACTTCCCAAGTCAAAGGTTATATCTGACTTTTTCATTGTAATAACCTTTGATGGATTACATTGTCTAGATTTGTCTAATCTCTTTTATGAATTATATACATTTTGGGCAAGTATGGCTTTCTGGGGCGCTTTCTGGGGCAAAGAATTCTGTAGTTTAATTACAGTTTTTGTGGAAGAAGTCCTTTGCTTGCTTCTGATCTGCAGCTTGGTAATTTCTTTTGATGTTTACTATAGTCAAAAATAGTGAATTATTCCCTACTCACCTTTTTTAGGGCATCATGACTTTATAGACTTTGTCATACCGTCTCATGCAATTATTTCTTTCCTATATTAAATGATTCTAAATTCACTTAATCTCTGCTTGTGTAAAAATTCTTAGATGCATTTGCTTTTTGTCCTTTGCCCAGCACTTCCGTAAAACAGATCCTGGATGGGAAGCTGTACATATTGAAAACTCGGAAAGCATTTGTCAAAAATTTACCCTGAGTAGGCAGTGTGTTGGGGTCAGTGAGACTAGCATGGATAAGGTCTAGTTCTCCAGGCCTCAATGAAACTTCTTTTCTTCCTACAAAGCTTTCTTTGCTGACTTGAGTAGCTGCACTGAAACAGAATGCAGTCTTGACAACACTGTCTTTCCTGCTGCACAGCCCCAAGCCAGCCCAACACCTAAATAAAGCAGGGATCATGTGGCTGCAGTGTAAGGCTGTGACTGAAAAAGGTCTAAAAGAATTCTTACTAGAAGCTATCAAACCAAGGCTGTGAAGATAAGAAATGCTAACTAAGGTAAACTTTCGTCTGCTTGACTGTGGTGCAGGCAAGTTTTAGATTTTCTTCCCTTCCAATAGAAACTCCCCTAGAAAATGCATATTGCATGCACAGAATGATATGGATTGGAAGAGACCTCTGCTGGTATTCCATCAAGCCTTCTGCTTCAAGCAAGTGCACTGTTGAAGCTGGAACAGGTAGCTCAGGGCCATGTCCAAACAAGGATATCTCTGACATCCTTAATGATGGAAATTTCACCATCTTCCTTGGCAAGCGTTCCACTGCTAAAACAGCTTCACTGTGAAATTTCTTTTCTAGTACCAGAACTGTGATATCTCTTTAGTAACTCATTTGATAACAGATTTGGAAGTTTAGATCTTTTCAGAGGTCCCTTTTAATTGTCCCAAAACAGTGGCAAGAAAAAAAGTTTTCCTCTATTTTTTGACTAAACCACTGAAAAGGCAGGCTCAACCAGTGGACTTTGCACCTATTTTGACAGAGTCGAGCTATACTGGTTAAAGAGCTTAAGTCTTGCTCAGCCTTTCACCTTTCTGTACCTTTGTCCTTTGGTGTTATTATCCTCTGGGCCATGACCACTTTTTACTTAAGGTTCTCCTCTCATCTCTACCTATCTCTTTTTCATTTTATTCCCATTTCCTCACACCCTTTGTATTTTTCCCAGGTTCAGTCTCCCTGATGAAGCAATTACTCCCAGCCTTCTCTTGCAAGTTGGCTGCTGCAGCATCAGTCTGGCCCAGCCTGTGCCCAGGGCTGTGTCCTGCTCCAGCGGTTTCTCACCAGTAGGAGGAGGGCTGCCATTGCAAGAGAGGCGTCCCCTCCTTTCTCAGCCAGGTGCTGCAGCACTGGGGCAGGAATCACCAGTGCATTTCCATTCAGTTCCTCAGCTTCAAACTCGCTTCAGGTGGACTACCAAAAAAATTACCTGTCTTGGCATTTCAAGAGGAAAAATAAAGATTTTCTTCTGAAAAACAAGCAAACAAAAAAGTGTAGAATTCATATTCATATGGTTTGATGTGACTAAAACGTCCTCAACTTCATCTTTCTTGTATTCATCTATAATATTTGTGTATTTATTTACATCCTAATATGATACTTAGACATTTTTCCTTACTCAGATTTTAATTTTGAAACCTATCATCTCTCAAAATGGCATACAGATTTTCTAGAATAACTAGGAGGCAAGGGATGTGTGAACCATACACCAGATACTTTATTTCCACCAAGGTCTTAATCCTAGAGAACAGATGTGTTCTGCTAAAGCATTAGTATGACATCACAATAAAACAAATACTGTCTAAATAACAATCTCTAGCTAGTTTCTAAGGACCTGTTGTGTATCAATTTGATATATGAAAACCTATTGCTAATTCAGTAACATCATTATGCAGCCGACCCTGTGTGTTGAAAAGGAGCAGATCCCTGTTAGAGGATGCAGGTGTAGGGACTCCTTCCTTCCCACAAGACTGTTTGAGCCACCCAAAACCTACACAACAGCACAAGATTTCAGAGAACAAGCAGTTTAGTGGGCTTATGAAGAACCAAAAGGAAAACTGTCCTGGCTGGAAGTACATGGGAGCCTGGCTCTACTGCACCCCTGCAGCAGCTTGTTTCACCCTCTACCCTACTAGCCATTGTTACGTGAAGCTTGTTCTGACTGTTTCAACGTTTAGTTCTCCCTGCCCAACCTTCTTATGTAGTTATGGAAATGACTATTTTTTCAGCAGACACTAGTAATGGAACTTATCTCTTTGTTTTTGACAATTTTCGTTTTCTAATATATTTGAAAATCAATAACTGAATTAAAAGTACTAATCAATTTTCACTTCCCATAGTAGAATTTCAGAATAGCTTTTAAAGCTCTGAATTAAAATTTATATGTTATTGAAAGCAGTTGCTCAAGGAGTGTTGCTAAATTCAGACTGGTAGGATTTCCCTTTTTTTGTTCTTTCTGTCTCCTTTTTTGGCCTGAAAACATCAGCACAATTTTTATAGCATATTTCAAGCTGAAGTGCTACCCAGAGAACAACAAACATAAAGCTCTTTCTTTCTGCTGGCACTAAAATTTAATCAGCAATATACTAATTGACATAGAGATACCATAACATAAAATCTTTAAGTAATTTACAGAAGCAAATATTCCAAACAGAAGATACTATTAGAGTGTATGTACCACTAAATCATTGTGATTTGTTTACACTTTGCCTTCAGAGTCATAGTCATAAAATCATGGAATCAAAGAGTTCCAACCTCTCTACCATGGGAAGGGAAACCTTCCACTACACCAGGTTGATCAAAGCCCCATCCAATCTGGCCTTAAACACTTCCAGGGATGGGACATCCACAACTTCTCTGGGCAACTGTTCCAGTGCCTCACCACCCTCAGAGTGAAGAATTTCTTTTAATATCCATTCCAAACTTACTCTCTTTTTCTTTGAAGCCTTTTCCCCTTGTCCTGTCACTCCATGCCCTTGTAAAAACTCCCTCTTTCTTTTAGACTCCCTTCAGGTACTGTAAGGCTGCTATAAGGTCTCCCTGGAACCTTCTCTTTTCCAGGCTGAACTACTCCAACTCTCTCAGCCTGTGTTCTCAGATGAGAGGTGTTTCAGGCCCTGGATCATCTTTGTGGCCCTCCTCTTGACTCAATCCAACAGGTCCATGTACCTATGTTGGGGTCCCCAGAGCTGGACAAAGGACTCCAGGTGGGAATTCACAAGAGCAGAGAGGTGGAATCACCTCTGCTGATTATGCTTTCTTTTTGACGCAGCCCAGAATATGGTTGTCCGCACAACAAAATGCAGTTGGCATATTTAGCACTATGGCATAAGTCCACATGATAGTTCATCACTCCTGAGGTATTTCCTGTAGTGAACCAACTGGCTGATTTGGTATATAGCCACAGGTGTAATAGGCTGTAAATCAGCTTTCTTAATACCCAACTCTTCTGCCTTTTTATGGGAAAGAACAGTATAGGGTTGTATAGGGCCCCAGGGGCCACCTGGGACATGAACACATCAGTGTGAGCCCTTTTATATGTTCTTTGCTTGTGGCTCCCCTGCAAGCAGCATCTCCAGGTACAACAGGAAAAGAAGACACAGAATTCTGGTTCTGCCAAGAAAACCCCCTCTCAGTTATACAGTTTAATATGGAAAGCTGGAAGTTGTTTATGCAAAAGTTTGGGATATAGACCACAGTTCAGTGTGCACACTTCCAGTGTGCTGAGCTGCATTGGCTCTCTGGATGCTGTGTTGGATTAACTCTGGCCAGCAGCCAAACACCCACCCAGTCCCTCACCCACTCCCCTCTCCCAGAGGCACAAAGCAGAAGGAAGGAAGGAAAGAAGACTCATTGATCAAGACACTATGATTTAATGACTGAAGTGAAAACTGCATACATGAACAGAATAGAAGGAGGGATTCATTCACTACATTTTTTTCTAATATCCTGTCTTGGTTTTGGAAGACAGGTATCTGCCAGGGAAAGCTAGAGTTTCCCTTGGAATGGAGAATGTAAAACCCCCCCCCCAAATTATTATAATTTTGCAATTAAGGGCTTTCAGGCAAAGATTTGGGAATAGGAATAACAGATCTTTACTAAGAATATTAAGAATACAAATGTAGTATTAAAAAAAAAAAAAACCCAAGCAAACAAGCAAACAAATCCTAGAAACCCTGACAGTCAGAAATATGACCTGACACTCTGTTGGTCAGGGTGTTGGAAGCGGTCCACAGTCCTCCTGAAGTGGCTCTGTTGGAGTAGAGATGATCCTGTAGAAAGGGTGCAGTGATGGCGAGATGGGTGCAGTCTACCTCTGGAATCCAGTGGAAAACAGGATACTTGTTGTTCCTGAGTCCCAGTTTTATCTAGGTAGGAATGGTAGGCTCCTCCCACTGGGTGGCGCATCTCACAATGGGATGATGTAATGTTTTCAGTCTTGTGGTGAGCCTTAATGGTCCATTACCAGAAGATATCCCCGAGAGGGTGGAAACTTACAGAACATTTCTGTTTTGAAGGGGTTTGTGTTTACAGATGCATACACTGATTTGTTTAATTTCATGCAAAATGCATTAATTGACAAAGGTAGTTGCTGTACTCATAACTGTTTTCTCAAGTGAATTCTAAGCTTAAGAGATTAAATAGTTCATATGAGAAAAATGTACCAACTTTGTGATTCCTACCTTCAATACAGAAATATTTATCAAAAATTTTCTATGTTGGAAACAATGATTGAGTTCAAAATACTGCAATGCACAAGTATTTTTGAATGATAAAATTTTTACTTGTTAGTAGGCATAACTGGTGTGTTTCAACTGTAATTAATGTTACATGAGAGCATGAAGGTTAGCTTTATTTTTATAATTCCTTCCATAACTATTCCAGATTAGATTTTTACACTAAATCAATCAGTACATTGGAATGCTTCCAGATGAGAGGAAATATATGCATGCAAATAAAGCAACTTAAAATCCTAATTATTATCAGAATTGGCTTTTGCAACATATGAATGAATTTCATCTGACTTCTCTGCTCATTAAAAGTTTAAAAAAAGATAATGTATTTTTGTTTTTAAAAGTCACATGATCTTTTAATGATTATGACCATGAGGTTTGTCATGGCTGGTTCACTGTTACAATAATCTAATTAAGCATTTTTTTTTAATGTAAGAATGGATAGAAATAGTGATATAGGGAATGAAGAAGCTAGGTGAGAGGGATGAAATACCAGAAATCAATGACGAAAACCCGCCTGTCTTCGCTTAGGATTAAAAGGAAGTCCTCTTAAGTCTCCATAACTTTCTCCAGTTCTTGAGGTAAAAATAATCCATAAAGTGTTGGATTTCTCAAACATTTTACTCTTGTTAATCTGTGTTTTTCATTTTCTTTCATGGGTGATTTTATACTGAAAGGTATGATGCCTTATAGCAATGGTTTAACAAGTAGAAGTCACAGTTCTCTCCAAGAAAAAGTTTTCTTTTTACTTGAGTCCTGTTCCATTTTTTTAAATATTTTTCTGTCTCTCTTTACTATCAAGACTCCTGTAGACATATCTGTGGACAGGGATATCTTCAATATCCTTGAAATGAAGAAATGAGTTTCCTGGAATGTAAAGAGTGTGGTTCAACCTTCTTCAAACTAGGGAAGCACAGAAACCTAATGTTCCTCCCTCTTAAATGACAATTGATAATTATGCCAAAATGCCACTTGCAACATCAAAAGCTAGTTGTGAGTTGAAAACCTTCTGAGAACTTAGGGCCTACGTCTTGAGCATGCGTAATTTTCTGTGTCCATGGAGGTTTGACCAGAACTGACCTTGGTTTTGAATCACATAAGGTGCACAAGCCTTCCCCTCTCTCTCCAGATCGAGGTACACTCAGGAGCCCACACTTACATAGCCTGGGAATGCTAGCATTCAAAATTAAGATGATTTGTATAATTGTTCAAATCTGTTTGCCAAATTAATTCACTCCCTGTTTGGACACTTAATCTTCTGGTTATACACACAGCTCTGACTTGGACCAAGCCAGCTAATTCTTTCCATGGGGAAGCATGGTTTTCTGCCAAGATGCTTTTTCTACAAAGATGCTTTCTGCCACAGTGCTTGTTTTACAGTTTGGTCCCAACTTGTTCTCTTCTTTGTTACGCAGTCTTCTAAGATACCCAATGATGCCTTCTGTTCTCAGAGCCTATGCCATGCCCTTATAAACATGCCATGTGCTTGTCACTGGGCTGTAAAACATCAAGTCTGGCAGGCTGAAATTGCACTCCTGTTATATGCATTGCTATACTTATTAATTATGATGGCTTAGGACAAAAAAAAAAATCTTAGGACAGGGCAAAAAATCTTGTAGTCCAGAGGGGACAGGAGTCAGGGTATGCAATCGCAAAGGACTTGCTCTCAGCCGGAACTCTGCTGTATGATGAGATTATGCTGGCAGCCCTACAAAAAGCCTGCTGGGCAGTTCCACACTGCTAGTTCCTAGCACGGCACCAAGCAATGCTACTTTAAACTTAAAAATTTAAGAGATTTTAGGAATTTAAAATGGCCTGTTTGAAGCTGCAGAGCCAATGAACAGGTAAAAGCTGCAACTTTGCCATCCCTTCACTTTCAGCAAGCTGCATCAGTCCTTTTCTAAAATAGTTTCAAATACAAGCATATATTTGTGACATTTTCTACTGTAAAGGCTCAAAGGATTCTTTAGTCCTGGTCAGGACTCTCTATATGATAAAAAGGATAGTTATAAGAAATTCTATCCCATCTCATCCAAGAACAAGGTTGTGTGCACAGTGAAAATGGTATACATGTAGACTGAATGTTTGAATTTAGCCACAGACAGTGAAGGAACAGCGTACACTGCAGATACACTACACATGTAGCTAGCTCTTATTACTTTTCAATATCAAAATGTTAGACATTGTTTAAACTGTTCAGAGAAAACTAGGATATTTATCATTACTTATCCTTGTAATCTACAGTATGAATTCTGTTTGTCCATTCACCTGATTTAATCCAATTTATACAACACGTCTGTTCTGTGAGACACACTTTGCTATAGTGCTTACTTTTTTTTATTTAATATTCAGAAAGCCTGTCAGTTCCCTGGAATGACTGTTTTCTTTACTAACTGGAAATCCTATTTTAAATTTTGCAATTTAATTTTTTAAATAGTTTTAAACATTTCCTTTGTATAGGTCCAAGTTTCCTCAACTTATCACTTACCAGCCATGGCATAGAGCATATTTGAAATATTGTACTAACAGGATATTTCACATTTAATCAAATGTTCTAATTTAAATAAATTTTGAAGGAATGGTATTTATCACCTGAACTGTAGGCACAAATATTTCAACTGTGAAAGAACCTCAAGGTCAAATCAAATATTTTAAAGAAGTCAAATGGTGAACAAATCATAGCCCCACAGTTACATGCAACTGTCTCAGAGGATGCTTCCATTATTATACACATTTTCATAAGACTGATACATCATTTTAGTAAGTGAATTCCCATAGTGATTTAAGATAGTTTCTTCTGTCATTCCTCATAGTTAATTTAATCTATCAGGTTCCAAATTGTCTAGAATAGGAAAGAATCCAAAATATATGCTAAGCTATTTGTACCTAACTCAATTTCTATATTAATAAATCCCTAAGGTTTCAATGCAATTGCAAACAGTTTGTGAAGATGTTCTTCCACAAAGGATAAAAATATTCTGGAAAGATCATGAGAATGTTTTGGTTTCAAGATTTAAAGGTGGGGTTTTGTGGTGGTTTGTTGCTGTTGTTGTTTTGTTTTGGGTTTTTTTTGCCTAACACTTCGCCATGGGCATGTCACCTACCAGAAGGTTATCAAGTGAATGCATCACTTGTCATTGAACGCTTCATAACAGACCATAAATTAGACCATTTTTAGGTCATTGTAATTGTGATGCTCAACATATTGGTTTAAATCTCTCTGGGTGCCTAAGGTTATGAACTAATGTGGGTACATGAACAGCCAGTTATTGCCTCCCAGATGATGTGTAGTGGCTTTGCTGAACTGCAGGAACCTGTTTTTACATGATTCTACTTTGGGTTGCTTTGCCTCATATTACAAAAGTGTTTATCATTTCAGTATCCTCCTGTGAGGTTTTCACAGGTATGTTTTCTTCCTTCTGTTGCCTGTGGAGATCTCTCCTTACAGCTTGGTGAAATTCTCACTAGGTCTGGGTGATACATATATACACATATACCACATTTTATTCTTTTTTGCCTTTTACTTTCCTTTAGAAGTCCCAGTAGTTCCTGTAAACCCATGCTGAAACTGCAAAGCATCTGTGCTCCCCTATAATCCATGACATCTCATCACAGAAAGGTCAGCTTTGAAGCAAGCCTTTCACCTTGTTCTGAAATTGGCTTTTCAGCAAGCTGATAAAAATAGATTTTTCAAAAAGAGGTTTTGTCCTCGGCCTCCACTCTTCTCCTTCCACCAAAGAAAACCCCTTCCAGGGGCCTACCAAGGGCCATGATGCTCTACTGTTTGAAATGATTTCATCTGGAAAAAATACAGCTACGCTATGTAGTCAGGAAAGTCAGGAATTTTACTAATTTGGGAGGCAGCTATTGAAAGGTGTTCTGCTAGAGATGGTGCTGGGTGAGTTTGGCAATTGTAATTACTCCATATTTAATACTGTTGATATTTTAGACCAGTATATTAATCATTATTTTATGTGAGAAAAGGCCGAGTTGCATCTCTGAGATAGTATCTCAGACTGCTTCTTAAAAAGAGCTTTCAAAATTGAGTGGATATTGCCAGAGATTCCCATGGTTTTTACCCAAAGAGCAAAAGGTTTAATGAAGTGGTATTTTACCAGTTAAAAGGACTGGAGATGATAGAAATCTGAAGCATTTTTCTAACATTAGAATTAGCAAGGTACATAGTACAAAATTAGGCATGGTAAATGTTTTATCTCAGGAATCTGGGAAAGCAGATTTTACAGGAAGATGATCTCAGAGAGGAGGCTAAAAGTCAGCTTTGCTCTTCATTGATATGAAAAGTCCAGGAAGTTTTCAGACTTTCCTCCAAGAAAAAAACCTTCTTTTTTTGCAAAGATAATTAATTCAATACATGGATGGTGATGATCCACAGAAATGAGTGTACAAATCAATAGAAAAGTTTTAAGGGAAATGGTTCAATACTGAGAGAAACCATGAAAAATTAATGAAAAAAATTCATTCATTTTCTCCCTTATTACCATTTAGATGAGCTCAAAGTGAACAGTTAGCACAATAAAATATGATTACTTTTTAAACTATTCAAAAAGATCTGAATAAAATGCAGTGTCTAAATATCATATTTCAAAGTATTTAGAATGCAATTTTTACCGTGAACTCATTAAATATTATGTCTGAATAACAGATGTTTTAATGATGAGAAAAGATTATAAACGTGCTAAAGATTAATTTCCACTTTGGGTGAATGAAAAGTGTTATATTCAACTTGTGAAGCAGTAGCAATGTCAGAACTCAAGTATTCATCAAACTATCATGATACATGACACAGAGATTAAAACTCCTATTACTTGATTGCATACAGTTCTGAGGTTATTTTAGATTTCATTTCCTTAAAAACAATACATTTCCAGGTCTTAAAACCACATCAAAAATATTGAAAATATTGTCTAAAATCAAAGAGCAAATAACAAAGAGAGAGAACTAGAGCCTCTATAGCACAGGACAGCTCTCCCCTATTATGATACATTTCGTAACAGCGGATGTTATGATAACACCATATTGAGAGGGAGGCCACTCTCAATTCCCCTTGAAAGGCTGTGATGATCAGAGGAGCTTCATGAGATGCAAAGACAGCAAATGTCACTCCAGTCATCCAGAAGGGCAACAAGAAGGGCCCAGGGAGATACAGATGTCAGTCTCACTGAGAAAGTGATGGAGCAACTAATTCCAGAAACTGTTTCTGACAGATGAAAAAGAAGGTGACTGGGAGCACTCAACATGGATTTATGAGGGAAAAGTCATGCTTAATCAACCTTTTCCAATGAGATGACGAGTTTGGTGGGTGTGAGGAGATCAGTGGATATTGTTTATTTTGCCTTTAGCAAAGCTTTCAGCGCTGCCTCCCATAATATCCTGTATTGGGTTTGTGTGGTCAGGTTTTAGTAGCAGGTTTTAGTAGCAGGGGTGGCTTCTGCAAGAAGCAGCCAGAATCTTCCCCATTTCCAACAGACAATGCCAGTCAGCTCCAGGACAGACCTGCCAGTGGCCCAGGCTGAGCCAACCAGTGCTGGTGGCAGCACCTCCAGGACAATGGATTTAAGGAGGAGCAACACCTCCACAACTGCAGTCAGAGAGAGGAGCAGGAATGTATGAGAGAAACATCCCTCCAAACACCAAAGCCAGTGGGGAAGAAGGGGTGAGGAGGTGCTCCAGATTCCCCTGCAGCCCATGGCACAGACCATAGTGAGGCAATTGTCCCCCCGCTGCCATGGAGGCCCATGGTGAAGAGATCCACCTGCAGCCTGTGAAGGACACACCAGATCAGGGGACACCCGATGGAGGCTGTTATCCCACAGGAAGGCCACGTTGGAGCAGGGTCCCGGCAGGATCTGTAGACTCATGGAGAGAGGTGTCTGTGCTGGAGCAGGTTTGCTGGCAGGACTTGTGACCCTGCCGGGGACCCACAGTGGAGACATCTTTTCTTAAGGGACTGCAGCCCATGGAAAGAGATGCACGCTGGAGCAGTTCATGAAGAACTGCACTCCATTGGAAGGACTCATGTTGGAAAAGTTCATGGAGGTCTGTTTCCTGTGGGAGGGATCCCATGCTGGAGCAGGGCAAGAGTGAAAGAAGTCCTCCCCCTGAGGAGGGAGGAATGGCAGAGACAACATGTGATGAGCTGACCACAACCCTCATTCCCCTGTACCTCTGATGGGTAGGAGGGAGAGGAAATCAGAAGTGAAGTCTGGGAAGAAGGTCAGGGTAGGGGGAAGGTATTTTTAAGATTTGGGTTCATTTCTCATTACTCTACTCTGATTTGACTGGCAAAAATTTCATTTCATTTCCCCAAGCTGAGTCAGTTTTGCCCATGACAGCAACGGATAAGAGAATTCTCCCTGTCCTTATCTCAACACAAAAGCATTTTGTTTTATTTTCTCTCCCCTGCCCAGCTGAGAGGCGAGCAACAGATTGGCTTTGGTGGGCACCTGGCATCGAGGCACAGTCAACTAGCCACATATCTCAACATGAACAGGCTAAATAGTTAAATACACAGGGAAGTGTACTGAAAACTGGATGAACTGGCAAGGTTCAGAAGGGCTGTGATCAGGACCATGAAGTTCTGCTGGAGGCCATTCACTAGCAGCATGCCCCAGGCATTGGTAATGGGCCCAGTCCTGTTTAGCAATGACCTGGGTAATGGGACAGACTAGCTTGTAGAAGAAACAAACCTGTGAAGAGTGGCCAGTATGCCAGGTGGTTGTTTGTGCTGCCATAAAAAAGGACTTTGAGAAGCTGGAGAAATCTGTGAGGAGGAACCTCATGCACTGTAAGAGAGGGAAATGAAGGCTCTGCACATGGTGAGAAATAACCTTATGCACCAAAACATGCTGGGAGACAGTTGACTAGAGAACAGCTTTGCAGAGAAGCCTTTTTTAAATGGTTCCAGTAACTCCATAAATTACACATCCTTGTTGGAGTAGAAACATGGTGGGATGCAAGCAGTTAAGGAAACTCTCAGTGTGTATCAAAGATAATTTATTCATTAAATCACTTGTTGTGGCAAACAAGGGTAATGCACAGTTGGATCTGATATTTGCTGACAAAGAAGTGTTGTTGACTGAGACAAATGTATCACTGAGAGCTGACACAAGCTCTGAAAAAGAGGACAAGAAGAGCCAGGTTTTCCATGGTGTTGTATGCTAGGAGGCCCAGAAAAAAAGGACAGAAGTCAAATGAAAGACATTCAAAATAGCTAAAAGGAGAACTTTATTTACTACACTCATGTAGCAGAAGCAGTAGCCCAAGCTTTTGCAATTTCCATCTTTAGAGATCTTTAAGGTCAAACTGGGGAAAAAAACAGCTGACCCTTCTTTGAGCTGGAGGTTCAACTAGATGACTTCCTGAGTTGCCTTCCAGAGTGAATTTTCTTGCAGTCTTGCCATCTCATATTTCTATTCTTTTTTCAACAAAATCTTTCCTTTCAGAATCAAGAGTAAAACTACTTTAAACTGCTATTTTAAATTAATATCCATTATATAAATCACCCATCCAAGGCCTCTGTATTTCACAGATACCTCATTAGTCAATTTTCCCCATGGTATGGAGTTGAAAATGTGTCACTATTTCTGCAAGTCAGTTCTAAGTCATGCTAATTCATTCAAATAACTTTAAATGTATTAAAGAAAACAGTTGCTATCAGTGTTGACCTTGCAGCACGCATCATCTTTTAAATATTTTGTTCTGTTACATTTTTAAGGAACCAGTCAAACATTATGCAAATAACCTTGTGTTTCAGATTATTTAAAAACTCTCAGCTTTGAACTTGTTTTCCTGCTCTGCCTCAATTAGAGCATGTTGAAGAGATTACTTCATCTCTCAGAATTTTGTTCTCAGCTGTACATGATAAATTTCAAACTTTAGACTGAACCTACACAATCTGTTTTTGAGCTGTTCAGTTAAGACATTGGCTGTTGCATGTGTTCCTCGAAGGCATAAAAAAGGTGTTCTGGACTACTCCTGGTTCTGATCACAATTTTAAATGCAGACTAAATATTATTTATTGTACTGATAATGTTTCAGATTTCTTTAGAAAGGTCTTAAGAGAAGTCAAAGGATGTACTTGAAAAGCTGGACTCTGTACTACTTTCTGTCACATTAGCAAGGTACAGAAATTGTGGAAAAATTTATTTTTAAAACTTTATTTTGCAAATTTCTGTCTCAAAATAGGATTCATTATAGTTTAATCCAAACTTCACACACAGTATTAAAAATATATGTGTTAGGATTTGTTTGGGGTTTTTTAAATTTGCATTATTGTTTTGATTTGGAGTTATTTTTCTTTGTTGGTTTCTGGTTTTAGTTTTGGTTGTGATGATATTGGGATTTGTTTGTGGGGTTTTTTTTTTAAATTCTGCTTATTTGTTTCTAGTAAAGGCTGTGGCATTTGAGGTTGAAACAAGAAAGTCTTAATGAATGTCTGCTGCTCTGCCTTGCTCCAGTTGGGTTTAGAGTCACTACCAGGAAAAATTAAGAGAATCAAGAGAAGCTGTTAGAAAGGGATGCACAGTGAGAAGACCTGAGGTGAGAAGAGTAAGGATGATCATAATCTGGGATACTCTCAAGGGAGTTCAGTGAGAAGAAAAGGTGTCTATTTCTTGAGAGGGTGCAGAAAAGGCTCAGCACTTGTTCCCACTCCTGAAGCTTAGAAGCTTTTTTAAAATGTCGTCTTAGCCAGTGAAGACAGCCACAGTGATCTGCCAGAAATGGGGAAAAAAAGGTGCTCCCTGGGAAAGTGTTGTAGAAAGGTTGGATATATGACTTGACCTTTGTAATATACAGTTTTTAAACATCTGAAGTGGAGTTACAAATTTCAGCTCTTTCTGGTTTAATAGCAAATGCTGCTAATTATTTGAGCTGGGAATCTAGAAACTGAGCAAGGCTTTTTTGCTGAACATATGCCTCTAAGATATGCCAGCAGAATATTTTACTGTCATGACCAGTTTTGTTGCCTGAGCAGAAAACAAACACGAAAGGGCAGCCTAAGGCACAGTTGGAAAGTCTCTTTAATTACTGTTGTTGGCAGAATTTATTTCCAGAAATGTTATCACAGAATTGGAAATAAAAATGTCTCCTGGCACCACAAGAGCTTTTTCAGATATCACTCTCAAAGATGACACTTCTGAGCAAGTTGGAGGAAAAAGGAGAGAATATTGTGCCCACTGACTTCTGACAAAATGCTATGACCCCAGAAATAGTCATTTTAAGAGAATTTCCTTATCATCAGCACTTACAGTACAGAAACAGTCCTGAATCCCTCAAGACCCCTGCTACACTACCAAGGCACAGTCACATTGTTTCAGCTGCTGCTGATTTATTGTGCTTTTTTGATTTCCTTCTTGGACATGGAGAGAGTGCCTAAAGCTTCTCAGTGCTGACCTGGTTAGCTTCTGTTTATGCTGTACATGCAGAAGATTTGAGTGAGTCCCGTTCAGACTAAAACCATAGCCATGTCAGGCAAGATATCAGGTAAGATCTAGGATTTAAAGAAAAGCATCCTTGGAAATGCTGTGGGAACACACTTTTCCCCAGTATGGCTGCATACCTGGCCATAACTCATTGCTGTGTGAGGTTGCTTCTAGTGGTGCTTGCTCTGATCCCATCTGGCAGTGACTGAGGCAGAGCACACTGCAGGTGGGTGAGGAAGGCTTGGTGGGCTCCAGACTTCAAGGCAAATGTTGAGTGCTTGTAGAAGTAGGTCACCACCTACTACTACAATCTGCAGGTGGGTTCCTGGCTTGGATATGTGAGACCCGTAAGAAAAGGAGAGGGAGGGAGGGAGAGAGGGAGGAAGGGAGGAAGGAAGGAAGGAAGGAAGGAAGGAAGGAAGGAAGGAAGGAACGAACGAACGAACGAACGAACGAACGAACGAACCCCCCCAACCAATTGAAAAAAAAAATCAAAACCAACTAACAAACCAAATGGGAGAAATGGGAGAAGCAGGGTGGATGAGACTGGGGTCCCATTGTAAGACAGAAGACAGAAGTTTCTTGCAGCTCCAAAAACTGGTTCCAGCTCTCCTTCTGCATCAGGTAATGCCTGCAATGAAAGATGGCTCCAGAGCACGCTGCAGTGGAAAGCTTTTATATTGTTTTTGAACTGTTTCAAATTCTGTGCCAAAAAACTTTCAGAGTATCAAAGCCATTTATAATATCCAGTTTTGAATGTGGTCCAATCATTCATAATTATTATAACTAAGAAATGAGAAGATCTAGTATCTATAATATTAACTTACTAACTTAAAAAAGGAAACTTATGAGGAGTCTACCTTAGCATACATTCCCAGATTTAAATAATTTGGATAGTTCTTGTCAATGTTGTGGCTTTATTATCTTTGATCAATACTGTGGTCTCTTCCAGCCTGCATGTTATGTTGTGATGCCATGAATCACTGATGTATATTAAAAAATTACAGTCATATTAGCTCACCTGTCCTATAATTCTCCAAATGTAGAACTGAACAAAACACCTCTTTGGAAGAAGGGTGTGCTGAAACCTGCTGGCTTTGCCAACCCAAGAGACCAACAGTGTTGCAGCAAGACACAGCAGCCGCACACAGCCAAACACCACCCTCAGAAAAAGAAGTCATAGCAGTGAACAGAGTAATGCAGGCAGGGACACCTTTGCAAATGATAAACTGCTTCTTTCATCTTGTNGCAGTGAACAGAGTAATGCAGGCAAATTATAAACTGCTTCTTGCATCTTGTAACTTTTTTACTTTTTTTTTTTTTCTGCTGAAAGTGTAGAAGAAAAAAGTGTAGAAGAAGAAACTTAGAAGAAAAAAATCTGAATAGCAGCAAGACCCACCTTTATCACAGGGCTTGAACAAAGCTTTCCTGTGAGTCTCAAAGGACTCTTGTTTGCAGGCATCTAATGTGCAGAGAAAAAAAGATAGCAGTAAATTTGATAGGATCTTACCACTGACTTGCTTATCTTGGTCTTCTATTTTTCTTGCTGTCCTCTACTACAGAGATTTGCAGAACTGAAATATTTAAGTACCTTTATATCTAAAAGCATCTGGGCTAATATTTAGTGTCTTAAATGCAGACGGTGCTGTAAGTCATCAGTTTATATCTCAAAATGTAAATATTGGAATGCACCTTACTTAGCATTATGGAAAGTCAAATGTCACTTTTCTATACAGATATCTAAATATTCTTTTACCTCAATAATTTACATCATGACCTCCCAGTGAAGAAAATTCCATACATTCATCCACAGCATGTGACATAGTTCCATGTTTTTCTGAACTCAGCAGCCATCATTGCCACAACATTCTCCCTCTTCTACTCCTTTTCAGTCTTTCCTTTCAGGATGCAACACATTTTGCTGTTTAATCACTTGCAGTCCCATGCCTTTTCTCAGAAAACCCAGTAATTTGCCCTGTTGTTTTCTGATTACTTCTCACTTTGTGGTGTAACTGAGATCATAGGATAATAGAAGCATTTAGACTCAAAGTAACCCTGAAAGTCTTCTGACTCAAACTCAGTTCCAGGCTGTCTAAAACTAATTCAGGTTACTCCAGGTCTTATCCACACAAGTTCTGAACATGTCCAAGAATGCCAATTCCACAGCCTCCTCAAACAATGAATTTCAGTGATTCAATGCTCTTGTTCTGAAGAATTTCTTCCTTACATCTATTCAGAATTCTCCTTTTTAGTGCTGCTTCTTCCCTTTGCTTTCTTGTGCTTGTGAAAATTCATGCCCCCTGTTTTCTCTAATAACCCTTTGGGTGATACAAGACTGGATCATTCATGCAGGATGAAAACAAATACAGAAAAATATACTATTCTTGAAATATCTGGGAAATAGAAGTCCCTGTTAGTGTTACTACTCCTCATTTCATAGGTAAGGGTTTTTCTACAAGTGATATTTTTGCTTAGGGAAAACAAATGTAATGCAAACAATTATTAAAATAATCCCTACTTCTTCTTTTTCATTAAAATCTCTTGTCTCCCTGTACCTGTTATCTTCCTACAGGTTTTGCAAATCTCTGAGTGAATCGCTCATTCAGAGTCGCTGTTGCACCAAAGTCTGCTACATAGGAAGCTGGCAAAATTACCCCTTCTTTGCATTCTGTATTTTCTTAGGGGAATAAAATAATTTGCAACATATATTTATGTGCACAGTATTACACTATCCAAATGTCTGAACAAAATGTATCATGAAAATGTTTGAGCTTGTCCAAAAAAAAAGACATCTGGCTTCTCTAAAGAAATTATGCTGTACATTCCCAGGCCCTGCATTTATTTCCAGAAAGCTTCATGAGTGTTTGGATACTAGTGGTTTGCTTCTTAGAACTACTTAATTACAGAACACTTGACCACAGTCTGATCTCAGAAGAAAAGTACAAAATTTCCATCATTTCCATGGAGACACCATAAAATCTTCTGACCCTGGTGTCAGAGTGCTCGACCCTGCTGAACTCAGTTGAAGTAGGAATTTGCAGAACAAGACACATGACTTCACACAGGAACTCAAGTTCACTTTCACCTAGGAAGAGTTTATCTAAGAATTTTTACCTCTTTGATTTATTTCTCATCTTTATTGATGAGGAACTAAAAGTGAAGTTAAATTCCTGAGAAAATTTCCTTTTTTTCCTGGTTAATCTGAAAGAACAGTCTAAATAGAAAAAACTGAGAACAATCAACTAAGACTCGGTGATGCCAATGATGAGAGCTCAGCACGAGAACAACCAACCACCAAATGAAAAGAAAGTCTTTTCTTAGCAGGGGGAAAACCAGAGAATCTAGGCAAAAAATAGAGAGAGGTAAAGAGAGAAAAAGTTTCTTTAAGTGATAATTCAGTCTCTCTGGGATTTTTTTTTCTGTTTGTTTTATCTAACAGGCTGAGAAATGTAGTATTCTCTCCAGATGAAAAGGTGAAGATAGTCTTCACTGGAATTGAAAGAGGTATTTAATGAACTCCACCGAAGATATCCCTGGTAACAGAACAAAGGATTGCAGTGAAATGTCTAACTTGCTTTGTATTCACAGGAGCTCAACTTAATAGTAAAACTTAATGTTCTACTAGTACAAAATCACGTTATCCATCCTGAAAGGTCTTTCAAAGTGACAGGAAGAATAAAACAAACAGGCAGGCAGTGCAGCAAAAATGTTTTGCACTTATTTGGTATTTTAATTATTTAAAGAGCTGTACACAATACTAAGCCTAGATGCAAATGCTGAAATGCTTTCTCCATGAAGTATAATGCCGCCTCCCCATAATGTCTTGGAGCTATTCCTCTTCAGTATGCAAAAAGATGCAAAGTGTCACGGGGGAGTGGCATGACAACACATATGTTTCTCACCATTCCTTCACTGTACAGTTTAACAACTCCATATCACAGGAGGTACTCTACCCCTCAAAGCCTTAAATGACATGCCCCATCAAAGTTCTTAATGTAAACAGTATGAACTATTTTTATGTTTCATAAAAGAACTGCTAACTCCTCTCCTCCTCACTCAGCTGCACAGTTGCTGTGCTCCAGGAGGGGCACAACGTTCTTTCTGAGTCTCAGTAGGAAAGGCACAGCAGCAAATGGTGTAACAATGCTCCTTTAATAATAATTTTAAAACAACCACAGCAGAAATAGGAAGAGAAATACAAGTTAGCAAGTAAACCTTATGCTTCTTCAGGTGCTGGAAATCCCACTCTTCCACAGCACCAGACAGGGCGATGGCATGATCCTATCTGTGGAGAGGTTCATTCCCACCCAGTACCATGTCTCCTTATACCTAGTGTAGCAAACAAAACTATTCATCCTGTTTTGACATTTTTTTATCCATAACGCTCTTTCTTTATGCCCACCAGAGCATGCCCTCCAATACATCTGCCCTCCACTGCTACATCCTTGGGGCTACACAGCAGCTGCTCATGCAAACATATGGATATACTAAGCCAAAGACCCAGTGTGGCTGTCAGGGCTCGATGAAGATCTTTGTCTTTTGAACATAATGTCTTCCCTAAGCCTCAAAATCCAACAATATTTCTTGTTTTCATTCCTTGGGGAGCTCAGACAGAAAAACGTATACGTGGAAAAAACTGGACTGGAAAAAAAGACTGTGATGAGATGACAGCCTGTGGCAAAGAATGTGTCTTCCCACTCTAGAAAGTCTAATGGTGCCTACAGCTCTAAAGTTTTATCATTCCTCTGCTGTCAACAAACATCTGTGAAATCAGGGCTGCTTTAAGTAGAAGATAGCAGCAGCTGTTGGTGTTTGTCTCTCCATTATCTTTAGTGACACACAGGTGTGCAACAGATCTGCTTATGATGGGCTCTGTGACTGTCCCTTTTTCTGATGGGATCTGTGCTCTTTAAAAACAGATGAAAGGCTTCCAAATACTTACAAACGAAGTAGTAGATTCACACGCAAAGTTCAGAAGCACCAACATTTATATTCAGTTTGAAAATCCTCTTCTTTTTCTCATCAATATCCAATTCAACACACTAGATGTATTTGTCTGGTGGATGAAACAGAACAATACAGCATAGAGAGTAGAACTGCCAGAGTTTGAAGGTATGGTGTCTTCAAGGCATGGGGCCATGTGAGACCACATTGGTCTCCTGATTAAGGAAATTAAGCACGGATTAGAAGACTTAGTCTTGCCTCGTCAGTGTTCATGTAAGGATGCTTGTTAAATTAGTAAATGAAGTTACCTGAAAGTAATAACTCATTTATGTTCCTCTGTTCTTTGGTTCCTTAACTGAGGCTCTGTTGCCTGATTTAAATTTATTTTTCTGATTTGTGACTGTACCAAGTGCTTGTAGCTTTAAATGAAATGGATTGTACAATGTCTCTGACTCTATGAGAATTTCCTTCCCCTAGGGGGTACTGTGAAGATACAATCACAATGTATTATGCACGTTCATAATATTGTGATAAATTTAGAACAATAATATATGAATAAAAATATTTGGGTTTTTATCAGAGACAATGGTAGGTAGTAAACAAGCTACCACTGGAAAAAAAAAAAAAAGGAGAAAATCTGATAATTAGGGCAATTGCTTAAATTATCTCCAGCTAGGCTGCACTGAAAGATGGATGATGACAGTGGGGTACATCTAAAGAGGTTCTAAGGCTCATGATGAACTCAGAGAAAGCTTCATGGTCTGAAATCTCATTTCCTTCTGTTTGTGAAATGTTAGTGATAGTCCTTGAAAGCTCCAACTTCCAGAACATTGAGGGCACTGAGGGGCCTCGGTCAGTCTCACCAGTGGCTCCATCCACCCATTCTGCTCATGAGTCCAGGCCCTTTTAAGGCCCATCCTGTGCTGTTAGTCCCTGTTAGTCTGATCTGTGCTGTAGGTTCACTTGTCTCCAGCCATATCATGGCACACCTGTGTGCCTGGCCAGGATCCCAACCTCTGTGCCTGAGCTCTGGACTGACAGCCTGGTTTGACCTCAGACTTGTCTTGCCACCTGCCTTGACACTGCTGGGCTGGATCTGACAAGAAGTAGCATTGGCCTACATTCATGGACAACTCCTTGTCTTGCTTCAAATGTGGCTGTGGATTTCTGCTTCAGTTTTCAAATCTGAGGAAGGCATAGTCTTCTCAGGGCTTGGGAAAGATCTGAGAATGAAAACAACATTGGGTCTCAAAAATTATTCGTGCTCAAGACCTTTTTGTATCACAGTACCCTTTATGGAACTGGAGGACAAAATACTTCTCCTCGAGAGAAGCATCAGACACATCAAACCTTACAGGCATCAAGAATTTCCAGATTTGACTTCTGAAGATAGCAAGAGGTAAGGGATGGGGGGTAATTTACTCTTAAGGCTTTGAAGATTTTGCACATTATCTGAAAATGTGTTGTATGAAACTGAAGTGTTCTTCAAGCACAGGAAAGGCTCTGATCCAAACTTTAATATTAATCAATCTTGGTGTTTGTGTCTCAATCCAACAGAATCTAACTAGTGAAAATTAATAGGTTGGGTTCTGATTTTCCTTAATTTTTATGGGCACTTATTCTGTGTCATTTGTCATATTCACAACAGCTGCAAATCTAGTCAACAGGCAGCTCATACTTCAGCCAGCACAGAATGTGTATTTCTACGATGGGTAACTTTGTTCTTATCAAATAATTTGAAAAGTGGACTATTAAAAATTAATTTCTCCTTACAGAAACTTGGCAGAATAAGAACACAAGGTGAAAGAGACAGCTTCCATAGCCCACAGATGAGAACATTTTGTTATTTAAATCTTTTATTTTTAGGGACAATAACAATAGGCAAAATATCATGAATTTTGCTAAGAAAAACCAGTTTGTTTCTATGGATTCCATTAAGGCAACAGTCACAGACAGTCCAAAATTTTCTTTAATGTGAATTAAATTAATGTTCTGTTAATTAATGTGAATTAACAGAATTTTGACACAGGACTAACCTTTATGTGATTTCACATCTCAGAAATCTTGAAGGATAGATATTTCCCAGGAATCTGGTTCCATCTTCTCTGCCATTCCCTAAGGTAAAGGAAGACTGCACTGAGGTTTCCCCGTCACTCTCCAGACTTCTTTTCTCCAGGCTTATAAACCCAGCTCCCGCAGCCTCTCCACACACATGGAGAGGAGGCCTGCTCCAGCCTCCTAACCATCTTCCCCAGCAAGAGAGTTCAGCTCAGTAGACAATGTCAATACACACTGGCTGCATGTCACTCTATCCCAAATGGCTAGCTCCCAATCCACACTTGGATTAACTAGGAAATTCTTTACACAGCAGCAGGTGAGAGGTGGGCCTCTGGATGCAAAATAAGATAGTCAAACTGTTGTCACAAACTAACAAAGAGCAGGCAAGACAGTTGTTTTTTGGGTTTTTTTTTTTCACATATGGACACAGAATTAATCAGCAGAATACCACTTTGTGTTCAAACAGCTCAGAGTTTCCAGAAGCAAGGAATTAAAGTGAGCTGCTCTTAATGTCTTAACAAATTGCAGAAGGTATTTTGAGGAGTATCCCACATCTAGCTTTGAAGCAGAAGATCAGCTTAGGTGGTATCCAATGGCTTAATTCAAATTAATTACTCTGGTTTTATTCTCTACCTTGAAGCACTCAAGGAAGTTCTATAACATGCTTAAAAGAACATTATCTGTAAATACAAGAGCAATTGACTGACTGGATGAAGTAAAGAACTCTAAAAACCTTTTTTAAATGGAGATAAATTGAGGTAAAAGAACATATAGGTACTTGAGTTCAACATTTAGAAACCACAAGAGGTTTCTAAAATACCTATTAACCTCTTACTTAAAGCTCTCTACTAGCCTGTTTTCCCTGAATTATCAATTCAACCCCAGAGTCTCATCTGCATTCCTGTCCTACTCCCTCCACTGTGTCACTCCAAAAATGCCAGTGGAGTCACACAGTAGAAAGGCCATCTCTTCCCAAAGAACAACTAGTTTTCAAGATCAAACAGACACCCAGGCACTTGAGGGACATCTGATTATCATATGCCTGGCACATGGTGGGTGTGTGATTGTCATGTGCTGGGCACTTTATTGCCACCTGATGGATGCACACCTGTGATGTGATTCATGTGATCAGTGCTGGACCAAAGGCTTTTACTCAGTCCTGGCCCCTCAGTCTCATGACTACTGACCACTGGTCCAAGTAACACAGCTGGAAACATGACACAGATTTTTGAACACAAAAGCTCTTCCCTGGAAAATTTAGGAAACCTTCCTAAAACCTCTGAGAAGCCTCCCAAACTTGCTAAATTCAGCATGCTTCCACTCTACAAAATACAGCAAAGGGATCTAGACTGAAAGAAATCACAACCAAACAAAAGTTTGGCAACAGAACACCACTAACACTGCAATGTGACAGAATCATCAATACAAAGGTGACCATGTTGGGTCAAACCTAAAACACATCTTCTTGGTGCTGATTCTAGTATCCTGCTTCTCCTGCCCAAGAGCAGCTGGAGGACTGAGCCTGCCCCCCTTACAGGGCTCCATCTGCTTTTCAGCCACCTTAGAGCACCAAGCTGGCATATGCATGTTTGCTGCAAATTCTTCCTTCCAAGAGGTGACAGACAGCTTGGAGCCATGGACTCAAAAACTACTCTTTTTATGGCACATTATAGCCTACTTCCTCACCCTCCAAATATTTTGTGCTCCACAGAATACAAAACTTCTCTCTCCTTTCTTTCCTCCCTTGCACTAATATCCTGTCTGCTCCAAAGACTCCAGACACTTTTATTTGACTTTACATTTAATTTTATTTGGCACTTTCATTATTTGACTTTACACTCCTTGTAAAGTCATATAATTCACTGATAAGTGATAACTTACTGGTAAATAACTCACCTCAGGGGATTTAATTTTAATTCCTAACTACTTCCTGGTGAAGGGATTGTCCGCTCAGAACTTGTCTAGTTTTCTCCTCGTGATACCATACTACAGAGTTTAATAAGTTAATTGCTTCCTATAGGCCTCATTCTAACAATATTTTTAGACCATCATGTTTATAACAAAATGCAATACTTTGGTTTGGATTTGCTTGTTTGATGTTGGTCTTTAACATCCACAGGGGATGTGGCTGGATTGTCAGATCTCCAGTCTTGGATACTGACCTAATGTTTCCCAAATATATTTACCCTGGGCAATAGCCCAGTGCAGTGCACTGATCCCAGGCACTGATCCCAGGCTACGCCAGCTTAGGCTGACCTTGAGCTTCTGAAATACTCCTTTTTGTTTTGTGTTCATGTGTAAAAGTCATCAGGTGGCTTAAACTTTTGGCCATCAGTGAATATTAAGCCAGCACTCAACACCAGAACCCAGAATGTGCAGTATCCAGAATCTGAATCTTCAGCTGAAGAATCCCTTGGTTGCCTTTCCCATGACTGTCTGTCAGATAGCAAGTGGAGACACCCTTTTCTAACAGACTGTGAATGAAAATGGAAAATAATTCTCTTACTGGATATAGTAAAAGACACAATTGAACTGCAAGTTCCACATGCTCTTCATACAGCTCATTTTTTAATGGCTTACAAGAAGCTGCAAAAAGAACACATGACAAAAAGGATGTTGATCTTCTGTGCCCTTTTGAAAGAGGTGAGAGGTTAAACAAACTTACTGCAATTTTTCTTGCTTACCTTCAGTCAGAGTAAATGTGAATGCAGCCATATTCAGGTTACACATCAGTGCTACAAGTGCCAGCCAGGAAATAAATTATGCACAGCAGCAACCAAGTGCCTTCCAGATTCACAGGAAACTGCTGTCCAGACAAACACACATTTCCTAGCACGGTCTGAAACTAAATGACCTGTCATTAGGGAAGATAATATTGATATAGGAAGTATTCAAGAACAAAAATTTCTCTCATAATCTCATTTGTTCACATCGCTTTAAATTGCTATAATTGGGGGTTCTAGGTTTTCATTTTAAGTGGTATGTAAAGAGGTAACATGTTGGTCTTAAGCACTCAGAAATGCAGGAATTAAGGGCAGATACAAAGGAATGTTCAAACATCATCCTCTCTGAGAAGAATTTCAGAAATTATGAAAAAGAAAAAGGATGAATGTTTGACAGATCTTGGCCCCACTTTTGTCCTGAGCCAAAAGTCTTTGTTGTATTGTATTTATGTTGGTTTATAAGTTTTGCACACATAAGTGAACTTATTTAGTCTACATGCCCATGAAATTAAGCAAGAATATGAGTCCTGTGCTGAGATAGCTCTCTCACAACTGAAACCAAAATAAAATCTTCATTTTACAGATAAATGAAAGAAACAGTTTGGTTGTTTCCTACTTCTTTTCCTTTTCATCTTTAAATATCATTTATCTTCAACAGGTAAGTTTATTTGGAATTACATCTTTTGTTTTCTCTCCTGTAAATATAATTTTTCAGTTAAGTGCACTTCAAAAGAATATTTAGACAGCTAGTAGCACTGATAATATAGGAAATTGTAAAAAGCCACAGTTCTTGATCAAACAGTTTCACTGGGATGGGATCAAATTATTGTGGATTCAAGGTAACCAATTTCCTTCTAACATGTTGCTGCAGCAATGCTGCCAAGTTCCCAACTGCCAGAACAGAGTAACAACTCCTTTCTGAACATCTCACCCCACACAGCTGATACAGGAGACCATATATGTCTCTCAATATCTACAGGCTGTAGCAGCTCATGTCAGGCATGGAAATAATAATTAGTGTGATAAATGCTTAATGTGAGCATGTCTGGAATTTCCACCATAGGAAAGGTCTAGGGATCAGAGAGGTAGGTCTCGAATCAGAGAGCGAGGTTTTCTTTCCTGAGATGCCTCTTGAAGACAAAAGAAAAAGGAAGTGGAAAAGGACACACAACTTTAAAAGAGAGGCAGATGTGTTCCTTGGCTTGAGGTACGTCCTCCAAGAGCATTCTCACTTGAAAGCTGAATGTAATGGGTAAGACTGTTAAAATTATCTGGACTAAAATGCTCAGTAGCTCCATCTGGAAGCTGACAGTGAATGAAGCAGAGATTTGTACCTGTTCCCCTGTGGTCCAAGATTTCCAGCTGTGGCCTGGATGGTGGCAGAGACCATCTTCAGCAAATCTGTAAAGCACACTGACCTAGGGGTATGGCTGTTAGAATTTGCCAAACTCAGTAGTCCAGGAGCAGAATTCTGTTGCCACGTCATGCCTGCAGGACCAACAGGTATCAAGGCTGATCAGGTTCTGGCCAAATGCAGACATACCCACACACACATGAAGAGCACGTGCACAGATGCACACACTGCTGCACAGCCACAGAGCAGGGTTCAGCACAGACAGGGACACACAGACAGCACTGCTGGCCCTCTTCTGCTCCCCTCTCCAGCTAAGGAAGAGTGGGCAAAGACACTGGGACAACCACAGAGTCGCTGCCTACACTGCTTGAAGAGGGAGCTACACAGGCAAGGAAAAAAAAATCTCATCATAATGCCAGGCCGTATCATGCACAGCGACAGCTGCATCCAGCACCTTGGGGATTTGTCAGGAGAGCACCAGAGCAGAGCAGGCTGCCCAGGGAGAAGTGCAGGAAGCACAGCTGGAGGCTCTCAAGCTGGGGCTTGGCAAATCCCCCGCTGGCTCAACCTCCTGTTGTTCTGCTCAAGAGGAGGAGGTTGAGGAGCAAGCTCAGCTTGAAGTGGGGTTCCAGGGCCATGGACACGGGAGGAGAGGCCCCAGGTGGGGCTGGTCATGGCCAGGAGTCTGGACAGCACCCACTCCTCCGATGAGATGCAGAACTGGAGCCCTCCAGAGGTGTCCTCCAAACAGCATTTCTGGGGTTCTTCAGATGGAGCTCAGTTAATAAGGGCCAGCAGCTGAATAACCTCCACCACAGTTCTCCTCTGTGTTACTGGATCCACGGAGCAAGACAGAAACCAGATTTCCTTTACCTTTTTTTTTTTTTCCTATCCCCCAAGATAAGCTGGAGAGGGCAGAGAGACTGCCTGATCTGCCTTTCATAAAGTAAATCTGATTCTGAAAGCAGCAAGTGCTTGCTAATGCAATCAGCATTTCAAAACGTGTCTGATTTTAATGAAAAAAACCTGACCAAAGTTTCCTAAGTACACTTTTAAGCAGATGTTCCTCCTCATGTTTCTGTATTCCCATAGTGTCTGCAATGTATGTTCTGTGCTGACATCTCTCTTTTCTGTTGTATTTCCTTTTGGCTTTTTGTGTGAACCAAAGGCACTTAGTCAGTAGAAAGAAAAGAAAGAAGTATCAATTTACTTGGTTTTGCATACACAAGCAGCAACTAGAAAAAGAGAAGGACCAAGTAAAGCATGTAAGTAAACTTTGTTTTCAGCATTAAGTAGGTATACACAAAGGCAAAATAACCAGTTCTGAGTGATCAGCTACTCAAAATCATTGTGAGAGAGAGGGCATGAAAGCTAATTCTGAGATGTGAAAGTCAGATCTGTGGTGGCATGTGAAAATACTCACATAATGAGGTGCAGAGAGACATGATGAGATGCAGACAAGTTCAAGTGAAAAAGGAGGAGTATATGAGTTATACCAACAAAACCAACTGTGCTGCAGAAAGGAGCACACTCAGTAAGAACCAAACCCAACAAGATGTAGAATGAAAACTGACATATAAAACCGAATGCATATATAAAAGTGAAAAGTAAAACTTTTAAAAGTCATGGGTGAGGAGGAAAAGTCATGATGAAATGGAAAAATCATGACAAAATGTAAGCATGTAAGCCAAGGAAAAAATGCAGAAAATATTGCGTGCTGATATGTAATAAAAATGTGTAAACAAAAGAAATACAAATAAAAGGACACATAATGAATGATATATAAAAAAGGAAATAAAACATCCTGGGGAAAAAATAGTCAAAGTGAGGTGACAAATAAAACATTAAAAAATAGATAGAAATTAAAATATGTAATGTGATACAAAGATGGCACTTTTTCTTTGAAAGTAAAAATTAAATGATGCAACATAATGGCAAGTGGGAAATAACAGGTGCAAGAATACATGTAGGGAAATATGAGTCTATGTGATAAGAAAATTAAAATAAATGTTGAACTACAGAGTTCAACATGTCTTTAAAGGGCTTGTGTTAGAGGTGAAAATACATACTGAGTCAAAAAAGTGAAATGCTTCAGTGAGAAGTGAATGGAAAAATATAATGAGATGTGCAATTTGAGACCTAATAAATTGTAAAAATAAACCCCAACATGCAGTAAGAACATAGATAAAAAAAGAAAAATCTGAAAAAACATAATGAGACAGCAGAGGAATGGATTATGAGATGGGCAAAAATCACATCTGGTACACATGAAACTTCTCAAAAACACAAACAAGTACTCATAAGTAGAAAAACACAATATGAGCAACACATAGGGACTTGTAAAATGGAAATGTGTGAAGGCATTTTAAAGACAAATGGGGAACAGGATATGAAAAATGAAGTTGCGGAATGAATACAACATAGTTATGAACATTAAAAGAGGAGACACACAAATCTAAAATGGGTAATGTTACATAGCAAAGAATGTAAGTTAAAAAAATCAAACCAGGTGATTCCTTCAGGAAAACTTATAAGAAAAATTGTATTTGGCGATGAACATAAAAGGAAAATTTATTCTGAAAGGGGAAATTCATAAAAAAATGCAAAAATAAAAATTAATAAATAAAGAACAAAAGCTTGACATATTCAAAATCAGAAATGTGTCATGACCTATAAAATATGAAACATCACTAGAAATAAATCAAGCTGTGAAATTGCAGGCATTAGGGAAAGTGCAGAAATAGCTCTGAAAAAGGAAAACACAGTAAAAGTGCACAATGTGAAAAGAAAACATGACAGGATTTGCAGATATGAAAATGTATGCTGAGGTACCACCCCCATCTTCAAGTCTCAAAAAATACAAAGATGGAACTTCATTATGCATTCTTTCAATGAAAATCTAGTATGAGATATAAAATTGAAATTTGCAAAACGATATCATTCAAATGCTAATGAGATATTAAAAGAATATGTTTATTGAGATGCAAGAGAAAGACCATTTACACAGGAGCAACAAAAATTACACTCTTGAAAAATCATTGTAGGATGCTAGTAGGAATATATAAAATTTCTCATAAGATGTAACAAGTTAACTAAAGAATATGAGGAAAGAAAAATGCACAGGGAAATCTGATAGCTCACACTCAGAATACAATGCATAGTCTGTAAGGGGCGGCAAAAAGGAAATTGGCTAATAAGAAATGATACATGAGATTCCTAATTAGATCTAAAAGCACATAATGAGACTCTAAAACAAAACCAAGCAGAGAAATAAAAATGAACATGCACATCAAAAATCAAAACTGGAAACGAGATGCAAAAAAGCATTCATATGGAGATCCAGAATCAAAAAAGTGGGTAATGAGATATGAAAAGGAAAACTCATAACAGGATTTGGCATCAGGAATACATAATAAGCTGAAAAATTTTAGTAAGTCAAGAAATATAAAATCAGAGAGAGCAATGATAGGCAAGACCAGAAATGCACCCTTAAGATCAAAGAGGAAAAATTAAATAAGGTTTAAAATTAGGCAGTGAATCCTGTGATGCAGTAGGAAAAATGCAGAACAAATTAGGAAAAATTAAATCCATGAAGAAATACAGAAAGAAAACTCTGTAACAGGTTGTGAAAAATCAGTGTTTGATGGAAAGCAAGCCCTCTGGTATATACTGTAATATAAGCACTGAAATCCACAGTGAGGGTTTGGAAAATGAGTGATGAGATGAGAAATCAGAAACAAAATGATTTGTGGTAGCAATCATTCATAATACAAGCAAAACAAGAACCGAAATGCTAATGCAGTATGGCATGCAAATTGCTGAAGGAAGTACAGTAGCTGAGATGCATAATGGAATATGGAAACAGAAGTATATAATGAAGTGTGAAAAGAAAACATGTAGCATAATAAAATGTGCATTGCAAGCTATTTTTTTCTTAGAAGCAGCATGAAAATGGAACAATGGAACTAAAATGTTCAAGGGGTTCAGGGTAAGAATTTTACTTGAATATTTGAACAGTGGGGTTAATTACAAAGTCACTGGCTGTTGCGGGTTTATTTTACCCTTTTTGTTTGCTCCACTTCCTGGTGCAGAAGGGATCTGACTCGGCTCACACAGGAGTTCCTGACATCCAGCAATACGATACTGTAACATGCCAGCGTCACTCTGTGTGGCTTCATCTCTTACATGTCACAGGGATAAAATGCACTGACAGATTATGTAGGAGAAACAGCCTTTGGGAATTCTCCTTCAGGCATGTCAAGGCCACCAAGCAGCATATTAGTTGCGTGACAGTTTCAGCCCTAAGGCATTTGTGCCAGGCCACCAGCAGAAATGTGGATGACTTGGTGAGATAAAGGTTTACAAGGAATCAGATATCAGCGATTTTGAGCCCGTCAATAGTACATGTAAACAATGGGCTTAAGTGCTCAAAGAGGAGGACAAACAATTTCAATACCATTTTGCTACCTCATGCTTTCATCATGCCACATAATACATGTAAGGCTAAATTCCCCAAGCAGCAGCAGCAGCAGCAGCATGTTTGGTCTCAAAGGATGCTCAGAAGCCTTGTGAGTGTGCTCTGCTGCAATGCTGGGGCTGCTTGGTTTTTGTGGTGCTTTCCAGGGTGTCCCGAGCCATTGGACTCTGACCTTGATTCTCACCTTTAATATTTAATGCTAAAGCAGATCTGTTCTCCTGTACACACCCCAAAGGTAATGTGACATTCACATCATGTCATGCCCCCAGGATATTTCCATCCCACAGGCAACTCATTTTTCCAAAGACTCTTTAGCATGGATAGCAAGTACTGCTCATACAGGAGGCTCATCACACCTGCAACAATGCCTGCAAAGAGGGAAACCTCTGAAGGAGAAAGACTTGGATCATGCAGGATGTGTGCTGGGGATGTTACACGGTCACAGGCAGATTGGGAGCATGCTTCACCTTTACAGTGCTGAGCAGATGGTTCTCTGGGATCAACACAAGGGTGCTGAAGAAGTAACTCCAGCCATGCCACACAAGGCCATCCTACCCCAAGACGGGTCCTTCACAGGCTGGTCAGAGAAGGCACACCAGAAATGCAGAGTGGCACACACCTGGTCGGGTGGTCTCCTCAGGAGGGATCACTGCACAGAACACACACTACCTTACTCCTGCTCCCTGTCATCCCTGCCACCAGCCACAGAAAAGTCACCGCTCAGAACGGACCTGGAATTGAGGCTGACAGCACTCTTTCCATTTTGGAGTAGTGTTTTTGAAGAAAGAGTCTCAAACTCTTCCAGTGATCTGGCTGAAATAGAAATGCTCAGCGCTGGCACAGACCTGTCTTTGGAAAACCTTGCTAAACAAGCTGAGTCATCAATCCTGACTGTATAAAGGATCAGCCTGGGATGCTCCTGGGGCTAGAAATGGTCAGCTATTAAGCAGAGAAAAGTGCAAAACCCTCACATGATATCTCTAGAGCATTCCCTTCTTTTATTACTTGCCACTAACAAGAAGAGTTGCATCCATTTTGTAACAGCCCACTATGATATAAGGAGTAATTAGATCCTTCATCAGTCTTGTCTTTGTCTCAGCAATGTCATATGCTTCCTTAAGTCGTGTGTTATGGGCCACTGACCATCTTTATCTCATGATATCATGCAACCAGCTACTCTATCTTATGCTAAATGCTATGTCAGGGTTATGGAGAGGGATGCAAATAAATGACTGGCACACCTTTCTTCCTTTTCTTTCTCAAAAATTAGAAAGCAGCTAGAAAGCTGACTGTCATCTAAGCTTTGGGGAAAACTCCAGCTGACTGCAATAAAATCAGGATTTCACCGATAAAATTTTCTCTGCTTCAGAAACTCTGATCCTTTTAGTACAATAACCTGTAAAATTAGATCTGACAAGAGGCAAAACCCTCAATGGCATTAAGCTTATTAGACTGATTCAAAAGCTAAAGTAATACTGTGATTAGTGCATATTGCATGCATTATGACCATAATAAATAAGAATACAACCAGTTGCCAGCAGCAGCTGGTAACTTGTCATACGCTGTAGAGTCAATCCAAATTACTCACTGAACAGCAGAACACTTTAAAAAATGGATAATGTTTTGGATGAGAAATAACACCAAAATACAGGCTCTGATAGTACAGATAATAAAGCAAACAGCTGAATAGAATGGAGATACTGAATGCATATCTAGACTCCATTATCTTTCCACAGCATGCTTCTCTTCTATATATCCGGCAGCCTCCATTTATACTGTCTGGTAAAACCCTATTAAAACCACACTCAGCCAGCTACAGAAAATGCTCACAGACTGTTTTAAATAAATAAGTATTCAGCAGAACTTAACTTTAATGATGCAAGAAGCATTTTTTCAGAGCTGAAGACCAACATGATAACTGTCTGTATTTGATGAAAAAGTTGACCAGTCAGTTGGTTAGTGAGTGTTCCACTTCATGAAAATGTTAAACAACATCCCCCTTTTGAGAAAACGAAGATGTCATTACAAAATATTCTCCTTCATTAGTTAAGTGTAAGCCATCTTTATGCATTCTCTGAGCACACAGTATTTCTCCTATAAATAAAACAGCCCCAGCTCTTGGAAAGGCACATGCACACCTTGCCTAAACCTCCAAACTCTTAGGGGGTTGTTACAAATTTTGCTTGTAACTCCTCTCTAGCTCACCATTTTGTTTTACCTCTGTGTGATGCTTCTGGAATTCTCCTTCTTACTCAATACACTGCAGCACTCCAGTGAAGTGAACCTGAACAGAAAGATGCACCAAGGTTAGAAAATGCCTCAAAGAAAAGTGGAGTCTGTGTCTGGGCATTCCTGATTGAAACATATGGAACATGCTTTTGCCTTCTTCAGTATTTTAAATTGTCACATTACCATGAGTCTAGGAGGCAGGTGAGAGAAGGCTGGTATTTAACAGCTCATCCTCTGATACATAACCCAGTGATGTTCCATGTGAGTTTACATTGGCTGGCAGAGACTGCTTGGATAAGAGCTGAGCGTGAGGGATTCTCCAGAGACTGCACTGAATGGCACAAGAGAAAATCAGAGCTCCTGTCGAAGTCATGACTACTACATTGCACACTGAATGCATCCACTAACACTTTATTGGAAGTGGGGGCAGACTGTGTTTTAAAATTTTCATGCTCACAAGTAAGCAACAAATTGGATATTTAGCATACAGTTAAGATTGTCTAAAATTTTTTTGCTGTAAAACTTGGTCTCTGCTAATTACAATTTTGTGAATCTTAAGCTGTTTGGACTTGAATTTGCTCATTTATGTGTTTGCTGAAGTTGGCTCTTACCTTTTTGGGGTTTTGCTCATGTAATACAGATGTTTCCAAGACAAACGTGCCAAAACACATTTTCCACTAATCTAAAAATAATCAGGGGGTGGGAGGGGAAAGGCCAGAAGAAAAATCCCTTTTATGCAATTTTCTTTTAGAAGTTTTAGTACTTTTGCAGATGAAGGAGTTGCTGCAGTCACTACTACATACATAACAAGAAGGCTTTTTTTGGCTCTCAAGGTTGCCTAATTGCATTAAAATGATAATCTTTTGGAAATGAGAAATCAGAAGTTCACATACATTCAAAGGCTGCCAAATTGTCTAAAGATGTGGCTTTCCCTGAGGATGGTCCATCCCTTTGCTCCTTTACATATCAAGCAAATGGCAACTGCTCCATGGGCCACCAAGCATATGCTTAGGTATCTCCCTTCAGGGCTGGGCTGAAAGGGCATTGCCTGCTGATCCTCCCCACAACAGACAAAACAGAAAGCTCTTCTTTGAGTTTCCCAGCACTCCTCCTGTGGCAAAGAACATGAGGAAAGCCAGACTTTTCTCCTGGTGGTCCTTTTTGTAATGGGAATGGGATCCTAGAAGCAAAGACAGGAACAGATTCTCAGCATCTCTCTGCAGACAGACGGGAACACCACCAGCAAAACGTGTATTTTAATCTTTTTTTTTTTTTTGTAAGGGCAAGCTCTTGTACCAGCATCCCTTCTAACAAAGCAACAGAGAACTGTGCTGTGGCTCTGCAAGCCCCCAGCCAGTCGATGAGTCATGTTTTAAGGAGGGCTAAATTTTTTTTAAACATTTCCCACTAAATTCTAAGGCAATAAGTCTAATTACACTTTATGCTTTAGCGCACTTAGAAGAACAGCATGATTTGGAAATGGCTCTTTTCAGAAAATGGCTTTGTAGAACACATTCGAAAGTGACTGCTTTCCTGAATGCAAATGTCTGAATTGCTCTAATTATCTAACTGGGGAAAAATAGGCTTTTTTTAGACTGCCAATATCTGAAGAAACTATGAAAGGACAGGACAGTTTCTCCCAGTATTCCTTTTTAGTGTGCTTTCTATTCTAGTTCTAAATACAAATAACCAGTGAGATTGCCAGTACTTTCATTTTATTATGTAGTAATTAGATGTCTTTTTTAAAAAAGTCTCTTAAACAAAAAATCACAATTTTAGTTTTCAGCTTGTAAATCCTAATCATGCTAATTGTCACACTGAATTTTGGAGCCCCTAAAAGTAGAAGTAATGTTTTCAGGACTTTCTATTACCAACCTTGTCTTTAGTCTGACAGGTAAATAACATCCCTGTAGCAAGTACACCTGTTTGCATAAAAAGTAGTGATGGAAAGTGTATTTTTAGTTTCTTTTAATGTAATTTCACAGCAGGGAACTGAAAAAAAAAGCATCATGGCTGCATCTGATTTCCTCTGGATTATGATTTAGGGACTAAAACAGCTTCTACCCTCGCTGCTTACAAGTGGGAACATCATCAGGTCTGCTTACAGAGATTTCTGCTTGGCTCTCTGCGGTGGGTACGGGTCAGGGGTATCCAGGGCAACTTTTTTTTAAAACTCTTAAGCAAACATTCAGCTGCAGTAAGTCAGCCTTCAGCTATCTCTCTGAGCCTTCTGTTGACAGTATCAGGCAGAAAAAGAGAGCCTGCATGTCTTTCCTAACTTCAGGAGAAGACATGGCCTGTGGATATCAAGAACTTGGTCCCGATACTTATTCTGGGATACCCAGAAACAGAAGGAGATACCTATTCTCCCGATTTGCTCTCATGAGGGAGCCCTGGCCCCTCAGGCAGTTCTCCAGATGGCTGAAGTGGTAATCTCAGGTTCAGATGGGTCTGAACAGCCCCTAAAGGAGCTGCCAATCCTGCTCCTACATCCTTACCTTCCAGCTGCCTCTCTTCCTACAATCCCACTCTTTGCTGTCACCTGCACAATTGAACTCCAGTTTAAACTGCCAGTCATCAAGATTGTCACAGCTGGAGACCAAGTCTCTTCACGTCCCCAGGTTAATCCTCACTGTTCTGCAGCCAATGGGACAGAAGGCAGAACAGCGAGAGGTTCTCTCTGCAGCTCAGCTCTGGAACATGGTACATGTGCTGGGATTTGTTACAAGGGTTTCCTAGCGTGTAAGAGGCCTTCCCATACAGAAATTAGTTGGATAGTGTGTGGTCTCGGAGTCACCATTTATGGTCGCGGTGAAACAAGACTCATGGATTCCGTATCAGAAGGCTTAACAAGATTTATTAAAGTTGACTCTATTCTTTCTGGGCTTGGCTATTTCTGCCCAGGTGAAGAGCAAGCTGCTGCTTCTTCCCCGCTCCCCAGCTGAATCCTTCTCCCCCAGTCCTTCCCATACCAGGGAGATAACAAATCTTCACCCATTGGTTAGGAAAGAGAAACAAATCCCCATCTCCTGGGAAACAGAGATAGGGGAGACACTGGAGAGAATTGTTTACAGAACTTTGCTGCAATTCTCTGCTTTTGCAGAGAATATTTCTCTGCAGGGAAGAATATATATATGTTCATACAACAGATAGTGGAAATTCATGTCTACACCTCCATATAAAGACCTAAGTCAATTAGGTTTTGCACTTGCCTTTCCTCCCCCATTCACAGGTTTCCTCTGGATTGGATGAGGAGGATGAACTAATTTGTACATGGCAAGGATACAGAGAAGACCATATCCCTGGACCACCCTGTCCAGACAAACTGATATCACAGAGGCACTGGGAGCATGGGGGAATTCTGGTGAGTCCCAGAGGAGCTATGGCAGGAGCAGTACATGGGAATGGCAGCTCCAGGCCTCCAAGTCCAGCAGCAGCAGGGCTGAGCATGTGTTCCCAGGAGACACCTGCACAGCCCTGCACTGACTATCACTGGGGTTATGGGCAGGTCCAGAGGAAAGCCAGGCCCAGACCCAGCCTGGAGACAAGCCTGGCAGCAGGACTTACACCGAGACATGCCCCTCTGCACTTCAGGGCTGCACTGATGGTGCTCATCCAGGCCAGCCCTGGAGTGTGGCTGGATTATCCCAAATTCTCTGCAGTGTTCCCTGGGTTCAGCCACAGTCCCCAGAACCCCTGTTCCAGGTTCCCTGCAGGGAGATTGCAGAGGCACACTGTAAGCCTCATTTATAGGGTGAAGTTCAGTCCCAGGCATGGATACAGAGACACAGAAGTTAGGAGAGGGCTGAAAGCACCAAATCCTTCATATGTTTCAGTATAATTACCTTCCTTTTAGTAACATTAAGAGGTCCAACTCTTAAAAATAGAGAATAGAGGCCAATGGTGGGTCTTTCAGTATGCTAATATCACAATAATTCAGTGGTCAAAACTAGTAATAATCATTAAAAGTATCCTCTGGTTTTCACAAAGTAAAGATTTGGGGCTCAGAAGTGATAATATAAAAACACCTGAAGGAACAATTATCCATGGTTCAGTGAAAAATATTTATATCCTTGTGCAAGTCAACAAAGCATTGTCCCTGGTATAAATCATTACATAAGTGTTCATTTTTCAATATATCTGCTGCTATAAGTTCCTAAAAATGTCTGAAAACTGAAAATGGGAGGGAGTATTTTTTTTCTCTGACTCACTTTCTTGTGTCTTCAATAGCACTGCTTAAGATGTGACTTTTTTCCAGAACGGTTTAATGTAGTTATGACATAACCTTTGGATCCTCATCATCTCTCAGGATGTATACTTCTTGAGTATAACATAAAAGCTCCCTTCCAGTATGTGTTTCAGACATGAATAAGACACATCAACTGATGCTGGAAAGTGGAGTTTTCTTAACCTCACATTATACTATGAAGAAACCTGGAAACAAGAAAATTTTTATATAAAAGCTTCCAGAATGGACTTGAGTTTTAAGTTAACACTGACATCTCTAAAGGAAATACAAACATACAATAGGAGAAGGGTACTTTTCCTAACATGAACTTTTCTAATGCTTTTCTTTCCATTTCTGCCTAGTGAAGTGTAAATTGCTTAACACAAATCCCCTTTTTTTTAGGATAGCAAGAGAGATAGTATATTAAATTCAACCAGAGACTGCTGTGACTCAACTTCTACTCAGAATAACTTATTAAAAAAATACCTAGTAACTTGGTAGGAAGCTTTATTTTTCTACTGGTACCATTAACAATTAAATTTTAATCCCAGTATGCAACTGGTACAAGTGACAACACCATCAAGAAATTAACATTGGTGGTGTGGACAGGTACACCCAAACAAGAATAATTCTTTCTAGCTTGAGTAAGAGTAATACATAGTGACAGAAATGTCATTGTGGCAGATGAGACCTTACTGAAGTAGTTCAAGGAATTATTGCCCTGACTCTGTATCTGACTTTAGCTCAATTTATCTATCCCTACCCATGCGCTGAACAGAATACGCAGTATTGCAGATATTGAATATCAGCTTAGACTACTCATAAAACTGTGTCTGCACTACAGCATCCAAGCTAGAATGGATCATGTCTTCATTACTCTCATTTCCTGAATTAGGTAAGTGAGAAATTGTGTGGGCATGCCTCCCCATATTTTCATTTTCTCCACAGATTTCCCCTGCATGTTGACTTCACTGATAATTGAACATTGCAGAAACAGAATTGTGCCATAGATTTATTCACTGTTTTTGCATGCAGCAAAGTTCTGAATCATTGGTAAAAGTACTTCAAATAAGTGTTTTAACCCTTGTAATTTAAAAAAAAAAAATTCTCCTCAGATATCTCTTTTTAATCAGTTAGCATTTCACTGGAGGGAAATTGTTCATGGCAGCACTCCACACATATTAAGATGCAGCATAACCCATGAAGACATGTAAAAGGATTTTGTACCCATGCATTGTGTTCAACTAATAACTAAAATGCCCAGTGTTGTCTCACTGTATCCAAATAACTAAAATGCCCAGTGTTGTCTCACTGTATCCACTAAACCAAGATTATGATTACTATTTCTCTTCTGTCAATTGCAACCACATGGAGATTGACATGGGGCTAGAAAGGGTCAGCTAGAAAGGACAACAGTTCTTTCTCAAATGGTGTAATGGCTAGCATTGCTGCCTTCCAAGCTGTCAACACGGGTTTGATTCCCTCTCTAATTCCATTGGATAAACTAGAGAGAAAGCAAAAGCACCAGCTGAGAAGGACTGTTTTGAGAAAGGACAGCTGTTTACCAAGATTGTTTTGAGAAGAAAACCTTCCTGAGAAATTGTTCCTTGGGAAAATTCAGCAGCTACTAACAGGCTAAAATTTTAGATTCAGAAATATCAGGCCCACAATGGTGGATAGAGACGGTCCTGCAGAAGGAGTCATGTCTCAGGGATCAAACAGCCCCATTTGGTGGAAGAGTGCTGGAACAAACAGGGCACTTAGAGAGACCTTTCACTGGGATACCTTCTGCTTTCACTGGTGATATCAGTGTCAGTAGGCTGTGGCTGGACAGATGGAGTGCTACTCACAGTGTAGGGGCAGGTTTGAAACCAGGTGTACAGATTTGTATCTGTTTTCAAACCAGCAAATAGAATGATAGTCAAGAGAACAACCATTAATGCAGTAAGTAAAATAGCATCACTATTTCATGAACTCACACTGGTTTGCTCACTTGAACTTCTCTATTTTTGAATTGTGCATAGGCTACCTTGTAGCTAACATGTTTCTTTGGCTCATAACTTTGGGAAAAACATTAAAGGACAATAAAGGGAATATATTAAAGATTTCATCCTAAAAATAATTGTTCTATTAACAGAAGACTTAGATTAACACTTCTAAACATAAAACAGTATGTTCACAAATAACTTCACAAACAGATGAACTCCAAATATAGCCAGAGAACAGATGAATATTTCAGAAATAATGACATATTTGTTTAAGAAAAAGCACTGTTGTCATAAACACATCTTACAGCATACAGATCAGCAGAACACCATCAATACACAGCTGCACACATGCGCTTGTGTAAACAAAGAAAATACTGCTGCTGCAATTAGAGCAGCTAGAAAAATATAACAGATATGAACTCTTCTTTTTTGAAAGGAATGGAGAAGAAACTCCCAACACGTTTCTGAAACTGAATGGATTTTTTACTAACACTGGGACAATTACTGTGCAATATGGTTTCTGACATGAAGCTCCTTCATATCCTTTAAGGAGGGACTCATTCTCTGGAAAAGATGATTTTCTCTTGAACCCTCTAAAATATTGTCCATGTTTGATGAACCATCAGGTCTTCTTGCTGTAGGGTCTTTATGTCTCTAGCGGGGTCAAACAGCTGTAGCTGCATCCTTGGAGCAATCTTCATCACCACAAGCAGCAGATACTCCATGCAGATCTGTGTGGATAGAAGGCACCATAAACAGCTGCCCTTTCAGTTCTCCATGTGCTGATTTCCTAATCTTGTTCATTTAAATGAGTGAAGATAATACTGAAGAATGAGGAGAAGGTAAAAAGAAAAGTTGTAGTAAATATATTGCCTTAGAGGAAAAATATGAAATCAGTTGAGCCACTAAATTACCAAAATATTACAGCAAATAGAGATTAATTTATGGCAATATTAATGAAGAAGGTAGAAACACCTGGAGGATTTAGCTAGAAAATTCACATCAAAATCTTATTAAAATCTTTACTGTTAAATAGTTAAACTAGGCAACATTAGCTCTTAAAACTATCATCCATACCAGCATGTCCTTATTATAGGCAGGAAAAGAAATATGCTCAGTCATTGACTGGCTCAGATGCTAAGCTTGTTCTATTTACATGAAAATTGAGATGTGCTAAACCATGGTCTCTTCACCTCAGACAAATATATTGTTCACTGACCTGTCTTAGATAAATTAATTAAGTCAAGAGATCCAAGTGTTAATCTAGAAAAAAAGTCTTCAAATTTTGAATGAAGCAAATTACCTAAAGAGGTGATGCTGCTGCACCTCCATCTTCCCAGATCCATCAGCTGCAAGGCTGGGATTAAAATTTAACTGTTAAAGGGTATCCATGCAACTCAGTCCTAATTGAAATCCCATGATAAAAATTCTGGGAAGTGTTCCATATTAGCAATGACCTTGTGCAAAAACTTTGGTGCTTACAGTTTCAAGAGACAGTACTAAAACTAGAATGCCCCACATAGAGCCACTTATTTTGATGGATTTTGTTGAAGAAAGAGGAAGCTAGCAACGGAAAGAAGCATAAAAAACTGTGAATACACAGATGCTCTTCATGGACTTGAAATGCTTGCTCACTTTATCTGCATACCTGAAACCAAAATCCTGATCTAAAATGCATTCACATTTCAGTCAAAATATCTTTGACCTGTGCCTAGTCATTTTAATATTAGAAAACTCTGGATGAATTGAATATCCTGGGTGTCCCTCATAGAAAGGGCTAAGGGATCCATGGGTGCCTTTTGTGCTGTAGCTACTACTGCAGTTTAAAGAATAATAATAAAAAAATTGAAACAATCCTTGTGTGGAATAATCCCTGCTTGCTTTGATTTACTACTGATATTTAAAAGCAAAAAACATTGCCACTTCACCCAGGATGGATCTTAATCAGTCTTGTTTCTGCCATGCTGAAGTCTCATCTAGGCTAGGAGAAAGCATTAAGTTATAATTGTTGTGAATAGGAGGTGAAATGTGTAAGTAACACGTCAACATTATATTAGTGCATAGTGACATGAAACCCTAGACAGAAGACCACCACATGCCACTTGAACAACCACATCCTAAAAACCTTAATCAAGCAAGACTGACTATTGAAGATGATTGATCTGGTCCATGATTAAATGTACTCTACCGACTTACATTCTTTAGTTTTAAAAAGCTTAATTCCCTGTTAAAAATTCATTAGCTGACATTCAAGTACACCACAATTTTATTTAATTCTGGATATATGAGCTATAGAAGAGGAGCAGATTCAATGAAAATAAAAGAAAAATTGTATTCTATTTTAGTTGTTCAGATTTCTTCCATTAAAACTTGGTTTCGAGCCTTATTTTCTAGAATTTGTCCAGGTCATTAAAAATAACCAACAATTGTATTTAGGTCTCAAGATAAATAGGTGCATGTGTTGCATTTGGGTGGCAAGGTTTTGGTGGGGGGGGGCTACAGTAGTGGCTTCTGTAGGAAGCTGCCAGAAGCTTCCCCCATGTCCAACAGAGAAAATGTCAGATGGCTCCAGGATGGATCCACTGCTGGCCAAGGGTGAGCCCTGCAGAGATGGTGCTGGCACCTCTGGGATAACGTGTTCAAGGGTAAAAAAGTTGTTTTACAAGAGCAAATGCTGCCAGGGAAAAGAGGAAACAGCCCTGTGGACACCAAAGCCAGTGAGAAAGGAGGGGAAAGAAGGGAAGAAGTTGCTCGAGGCATGGATGGGACCAACACCGGAACAGATGAGGGAAAACTGGAGCCCATGTGAAGAACTCATGTCAGAAAAGTTCATAGAGGACTGCCTCCCATGGGAGGGGCCACATGCTAGAGCAGGGGAAGAGTATGAGGAGTCCTCCCCATGAGAAAGGAAGAGCAGCAGAGACACGGTGTGATGAACTGACTGCCTCCTCCATTCCATGCTCCCCTGCACCACTGTGGGGGAAGAACTGAAAGAGAATTGGCAATGAAGCTGAGCCCAGCAAGAAGGGAGGGGGAAAGGTTTTAAGATTTGGGTTTATTTCTCCTTATCCTACTCTGATTTGATTGGTGGCAAAATCAAATAGTTACATCAAGTCAGTTCTGCTTGATGGTAACTGGTGAGTGATCTCTCCACATCCCTATCTTGACCCACAAGTCTTTTTTCTCCCCTGCCCAGCTGAGGAGGGGAAATGACAGAGTGGCTTTGGTGGGCACATGGCACCCAGTCAGGGTCAGCCCACCACACTGCATTTAACACAGTTTTTCTTTTCATCAATACAAGGCTGCCCTTTTAGAAAGCACAGACTTCTCCTGCAAAAAAAAAAAATCTGACTTCCCAGAGGAAAATATATGCAGGGGTGAAGAGAAATTTAGGTTTAGAACATGTAATCAAGTAAAGGGGAGAGAACTCAGTGAAGTCTACTAAATAGTGATAACAGCTCTTTCTCCCATTCATTTCAAAGATTTGCTAAAGCAAATGTGAATTTGAGAGAGAAATGTGGGTAAAGGAAATTAACTGGAAATTAGGAGAGAAATGGATTGGGGGCATTTGATTTTCAACAGAACTTGTGTAAACTCCCAAGATATATAAGGTGTCTTCAGTTTGAGTCTTCTGATGGAAATGTATCAGGTTGAAAATGAGAGAGATCTCTTCTTCCCTATGTGGTAGCTGCATTCACCCAACAAAATAATTATGGAGAAAATTATTACAGCAGTAACACTTATAAGACAGGCAGAATGTCTTTATATCTGCAGTTTCCCTCTTGAGAAAGCTCAATTTGTATAAATGAAAAAGTATTGTCATCAGCTACATGGATATTCACTGCTCTGAGGCTGGAGAAGCTCCTTGACTCAGCACATGCACCTTCACTGCTTCCTGCTTGTGGCTTGAACTCTGAGCACCAATATTAGCACATTTGAGATATGTCCTTTGAATGTCCTTCATTTTGAATAGTGAAGTGAAAAGTCCTCCTTGTAACCTTCTCTCATGACATCTCCTCCACATGCAGCACTTCCTTACTTGATTCCATGTCGAGGTGTCTGTTCTTGAGTATACTTCAAGAATGTCTTATTTTATTATTAAGTCTGTTCACAGGGGTCTTCTCATTATACCATCTTCTAGTAGACCCTCAACCTAATGATGTGCCATGATCAAATAAAAAAACTTTCTAAAGATGTCAGTTAGCTCTCGCCTGCAGCAGTACAGGCTGGGCATAATAAAATGAATGTCAATTTTAAACAAATTTCAAAAAAATTAAACATGTCATTCTAGTTCTTCTAGTGGTGTGACTGCATTGTGAAATCCATATCAATTGAATGCTCAGGGAAGATTTTGAAATTACACACTCACAAACTGGACCTTTGTATTTAAGCCCAGAATGGACAAAGTATGTTGCTGAGAATCACATGCATATTTTCATTCTTTCACTACAGGCTTAGACAAGCCATTCAAGGCAAGAAAGTGAATGTAAGTAACATTCCATTTATATATATATTGAGACTTTTGCCTGTGAGTAGACTGAAGCATGGTCACTAAAAAGCAGACACAGAACTGTAGCAATGTTCTCTCATTCTTGACATTAACCGAGGTTAATATGACAGCTGGGAGGTGAGAAAATATCAATCTCAGTTTTCATTTGAACAGTCAGATTTGAAAGGCTGTTTTCACCATCCTGTAGTGAATGAAATTGTGTGAGATGGAAAATCTAAGAAAAAGGAATGAAACACTTCACTTGGCTAAAAAGCTCTTTGTCAATGTCACAATAATGTGACATTAGTACCAAGTGATAGAAATTGTTTTGCTTTGCTGATTGCAAAGTTTTAAAACTATTTTTAAAAATTGTCTTGATAAAAATAAATATGGTCTGGATATCTGTTAGGGATCTAAATTAAAACCACAGTCATTCATTACTAGTCTGCTAAATGATCACTTTTAAAAGAAAAAAAATAGCTAATCTTAAAAATTAGCATGAAATTGATATTGAAATTAATACATCAAAACACAGAATTCAAGCTTTTGTTTGGCTCCATTTCTTTGTGTTTTCCTGCTTTAAAACATTTGCTGAGCCAAATACAGGATTTACATATTTCATTATCCAAGTCGTTAGGATGCTAGCTTGGGAGAACAAATGGGATAACATAAGTATGATTACAGCTTATCAAATAACACAGCATCAAAAGAGAACAACAGAAAAATTCAGTGCAGCATAGTATGCACTCATCTGCAACACCAGTGATGAAGCCTCCACGTTGTTTGTCTGCATTGAAATCTGAAAACAAACAAGGTATTGAACTTCCAGTCATGTGTTCAACTTCCTCCTGAGCACATCATTTAGGGACCACATTCTCTGCTGTTGTTTTTAAGTTGGGAACACTTTAGTTTTTGCTTCCCCCAAAATGAACAACTAATTTTCCTGTGAATCAGTGTAGCTGCCAAAATGCAGAATACAGACTCCACAGACCCCGTTGAAGGTAGCTTGTTAGATACAGAAGGAAAAATACTCATCCCAATCAACAAAGGGAAAGAAGAAAAGTCCATCTTACTACAGCTGCTTCTTTGTAATTCAGCCTCAAGTAATGGGAGGACACTGCTGACTTCTAGTCATACCTATTATAAACTGTGATGTAAATCCCTAACAGGAAAAGATGATGAGGAACACACAGGAAAGACTCCATCAGTGCTGGAGCTGGAGAAGCCTGAGCAACAGCCATTTCTCCTCATACCCAGTTAATAAAATTCCTCTGCGTATGAGATTGCCCAGTGTTTAATTGCTTAACATGTGTAGCAATGGTGTGCTGACAGACGTGTCCATGCCACAGCTCTTGTTAGAAGACCCTTTAGTCCTGGTAAAATGGGAATCTCGGTTGGGGGGAATAAATCACCTCACTGGAGTAGTTAAAGCACCATGTGGCTTTCAAACCAAGAAACTTAAGGCTTAGGTAAGGCAGCAAGTAAGAACTTAAAAATAAACAAGGTAATTGTGGCAGACATGGAGGTACAATGGCTGCCCTGGTGAATGTTACAACAATTTTCCAAATACAAGGCTGGTATTAAGTGCATCTTCAAGGTGACAGGTACATCGTGCAGGCCACTGCATAATAGCCAGGGGCAACAATTTAGAACCATTTTTACAGCAGGCACACCACCTCAGAAGCTACAGACTGACTGAGAAAAAATGCTTTAAGTCGCTCTTCAAAGAAAGCTTTTAAAGCTGTACAACCTTTAACACCTGTTACTATTAGTGAAGTAAAAGCCTCCATCATAAAGCACTTTAACTGAGCACTCTAAACCAAATAGTGCACAGCACTTTTTGCTACAAAATACATTATCAGGCTATATAAACACCTTTAACCATAGTTGTAATGTCTGCCAGCTGCCCTCTGCTGTGTGTTGACACAGTCAGGGTTAAAATAAAGACTGACCACAACAAATGCATTTTGTTTTAGGAAGTGGATTGTAAAGTAGAATCTGAAGCCCTGTAAGTCTCTGATATTTTAATAAACCACACCAACATTATAGAAGCAAATTGTTACAGGGATCCAGCCTTGCAAATTAACTATAATGGCCAGGCTAGCCATGGTGTACCTGGTATTCCTGCTATTTTTGTCACATGTGTAGCTGCTATGCTCTGCAACCTGCCATGTATTCTGTGTATGAAGGAGGTATATTCCCCATACCATGTGGAATTCCATACACTTCAACTGCAGAAAGGCCAGGCATTTTGAAAGGTTTTGGGAATTATAAAGTCACATGTTGAAAGTCTCCCTCAAGGTACTGCAGAAAATATGTTTGGATGAATTTCCAAGCCTGTGCTGGGGAAGATGGAAGTACCAGAAAACCAAAGAGGGCTTGCAGCTTATTCACATACACAGGAAAACGTCAAAAGAAAGAGACACTTGTCATGCCTTCTGACACGTGGCAGCCTGTGTCTGTCCTTTAAAAAGATGAGGACAGGAGGCACCAGGCAGCAGTCTGGCTGTAAAGAAGGAAAAGAACAACCCAGGCCAAATGATATGAAAGAAATTGAAAACCTAGAGAAAAAATATCTGGTCTATGACTAGTAAAGAAGACAGATAATTTAAAAAGGGATTTAAAGCTCCTCAGGAACAGTAGTGCAGCAAATCAAAGTTGGATTCTTTGAAGCATTGAGAAGACCATGGAAGTGACTCCACTTTCCACCATATCAGTCTGCACCTCTGGGCTTCTCCATAACCAGGATTAGGGAAGATTAGAGAGATCTAAACACATGTCAAAATTAGGCTTGTGCAGCAAAGACAGCATTTGTTTGAAGTGCTCCTTGGCAACAGGAACCTGCAAGCCAGTTATTATCCATGGCCTGCTGTGTGTGAAGAGAGTGTGGGTGGCACACAGGGTGTGCTTGGGACACGCTGAGTCTTTACACAGAGCCAGCATTAAATACCTGGTTGACCAGGTGGACATGAAAGGATTCAACAAAACAGGGAGGCAGCCATGTCAGCAAACAGGAAAATTTGCTTCTGAGACAGCTGCTTGAGATTCTTGTAATCATGGTGACAGATAACAAGGCTTTTGGCAGTAATTATGCTTAGAACCCTTTCAACTTCAAACAGTAAGATATAAATTTTGTGGTTCTATATGTGGATGATGAACAGACCCTAGTGAAACCACTGCAGCTTGTCTTTAGAAATGGCTGAGGTGTCAGAAAATACCTGCAGCTCATACAAAGAATTGGCAGCTAAAGGAAAGACTACATATATTCTCAGCCAACAGGGAATACTGCACCCCTGGCTATAACCTGTTTACTTTCAGCCTATCTTCAGATCAGTATTGTGTTGGTCCCTATTCGTTGAATAAAAGAGAAAAAATTAGAGCAGAATATGTTTTGCAAGGGCTTTGACCATCACTGTTAATATGATCTTGTACAGCAATATTTGGCAATGTGATAGAGACAAACCAGAGGAGACGCAAGTCTTTTGATTAAATGTGAAGACAGACACAAAAGAGCTCTCACTATAATTTTTTTCAACAGCCCCTGGGTCAGAGAATCCTTTCTAGGCATGCACCCAAGATGGCACATCCCTGAGCACACTAGCAGATCATTGCTCCAGAAGGTACAGGTCAGATGGTGGGATATCATGCTCCTAAAGCTGCCCTGACAGAAAGGCAGGATGCTGGCCTTGGTCCTTCCTCTTTAGCACTGAATGCCAGTGCTTTTTAAAGTATTTAAATAGATGGACTGACAGAAAAAAAAATATTTCTTATACTAAAATCCTCTTATTTCTATATGTGACTCTTGTCTCTTGCTTATCTGTGGTATAGCACCAAGAGGAGTCTGGCCTCATCCTCTTTACATTCTCCTGTCAGGTGTTTTTACACACTTAGTACTCTTAAGCTGAATCCTCTCCTGGATGAGCAATTCCATCTCCCTCAGCCTCTCCCCACACCAAGAGTCACTAACAACTTCAGCTAAATCATCCACAAATTTAATTACAAAAATATTTGTAGAGATGTTCTGAGGTTTTCTCTTTTTCTTTTTCTTTTTTCTTTCTTTTTCTTTTTCCTGTTCTGATACAACAGTTGCCAGCAACTTTAACTAAACATGAGGCTGTCAGGCAGAGCAAAAAGCAAACAGTTGGCATTCTCCAGGACTTTTTACACAGCAATTTTTTCCACAGCTCCTGTGCCTTGTCAGAATAGCAGTAAAAGGATGTTCCTAACAGTGACCAAATGACAAGTGATCCAAAACAGTTGGGAAGGCTGTCAGTATTTTTAATCAATGACTACCTTCTTGACATATATCATCTCTGCATCTTCTGAAGGTGCTTTGCTCCTATGACACACTTCTTGTTCCTGACAACACAGCACTGTTGTTCTCATGATCTTTTGGGGTGTATCACTGTCTGTATTTGTGCCATAGTCCAAGATGGAATCCCTCAGCAATTCAAAATTAATGTTTTCTCTTTATTTCATTTACAGTGATGCCTTTAGCTTTCATACACACCACAGAGAGCCATAGGATTGAGTGCTGATCCTGCAAACTCTTCAGTGAAGTGCTTGTCTAGCAGCAGCTCGCTCATCAGGTCACCTAATCGGTCACCAAGTTCGGGGTGTTTGGTCCCCTAAACTATTCACGAAAATCTTCAGAGGCTGTGTCATGATAAAATTGGTGGCATTGGAAGGCACCTAAGATGTCATAAAACTCTAAGCCTATGTGTGCCAGGGCAAACCAAGATGTTAGCGCTGTGTTCTAGGGTCACACCTCTTTTGACACTTTGCCATGCACGTCCTCATTAACAAAAGCACAAGTGAACACAGTGAAAGTGAGAGAAAAGAGGCAGTCACACCATTTTCTTGGTTCCAGACAGGACAGGGTTGATTTTTGCAGTAGCCAGGAGGAGCCATGGCAGAGACACAGAAGTTATTCTGTACTTTCTCACATCACTTCCTGGGTGGGGGGAAGGGATCTCTTCTGGGTTGGAGCAGGGTGGCAGAGGGAGTGGTCAGGTATTGTTTTCATGTGAATTGTTCACCTCTTCCTTGTACCCTCTGTCATTCCTATCATGGTTGTTATTGGTTTTTTTTCTTCTCTCATGGCTGTTTCCAGTAAATTGTTCTTATCTCAACCCGTGATCTTCACCTTTTGTGCCTCCAGTTCTCCTTTCCAGCCCTCCACACGGGAGAGGAGGGAGGGAGGGAGGGAGAGAGCAGCACATGGTTTCAGTAGGAATACTAAATTAGAGAATACCATTCCTAAGCTATAACAATTCATCTGGTTCTTTCCCCACTGGCAGCAATAATGTTTGCTTTCACCTGTCCAAACGGCCATCAAGGCATTAGAAATCTCAGAAAAAACTTTGGGATGTCCAAAACAGTATTGTTCTGCTGATGAAGTGATGATGATTAGTAAAATCTAAATAATGTATCTTCTCACCAGTCTGCTCCACCATCCAGAGAAAAGGCTCAGGTCTCTCTGCCCAGAAGCACAGCCCAGGGATCAGCAGCAGTGGCAACTCAGCTCTTTTTGAAGGTCACACATCTCTTTCTTACTAGCTGTGTGACATACCAAGAATTTTTCAAGGAATAATTTGATTAAATTAATGAAGGCACTAGTCTAGTAGTCCCTAATTCCTCCAAGCACATCCACAGCCTCCACTCATGTCCGTAGCCCAGGGGCTCCCTTTAATCTCACTTCTGTGCCCTCAGCCCCTTCCTTTGCTATGTATTGTGTGCCTGCCCCTAGCCTTATTTCTGGAGTGCTGTTTGTCTTTCCAGACTTGACCTTGGACCTGTCTTGTTAACCTTACCTGTGCCTGTTGTTGAGAACACAGACTTTTTGATGGATACCACTTTCTTGATGGGCAATAATCTTCTGACTAGGTCTGCTACAGACACCTCAAACTGCATACAAACCACAAAAGAAATATAAAAAATGTTAAGTCCAATTACCAACCAAACCCCAGCTCTGTTTATTTCAGTATCTACATATGGTGGTTGTTGTTTGGAGGTGGAGCTGTTTGGAGAGAGCAGGCACAAAGTGCAGGAGAGTGCACCAATATTTTTAGCTGCTCTGCAATGAAACTGTTTGTGGTGCAAATGCAGCTTATGGATGTTGGAACATTGTGCTTGCAGGGGATTTCCATTAAAATCAAAACAAGATGCTATTTCATACTGGCCAGCCACAGTGAGATGGCTGATGCCCTATAAAAACAGCCTTAGAGGCTGTCATAATTTGCATTAAATGCATTTGGTATAGTAATTTAAGAAAAGACTAGGAATATGGGAACCTATTAACTGATAAGACATAATTCATACTGGGGGCAAACGGAGCCAATATGGTGCTCAAGGACTGTGTGAGACAAAGTTCATTTTTTACAGAGCTTTTGGTACATTTCGTGTACATTTTATGTACACGAGCCACTTGAAATGAGGAAGGTCCCCGTAACCTCACTGAACATCTTTCTACTCAAATTTTATTTTGAAATGTGCCTTTATACTTTTGCCCATTAGCACTACAGTCTTAGGCATGAGAAATATTAACAGGAACATGCAAATGCAGATGCAGCATTGCTTTCCATCCTGCATTCTACTCACACATTTTCATCACCATCTCTCTCATAGCATGGGAGATGATCCTCACCATTGTCTCACTCCTGTAGCCTCTAAAAAGTTTCACCTTTTGTAGGAGACAAGGCAGTCCTTGCACATCAAAAATTTTCTCCTTCATTGCTATGGGCTGTTCCAAGAACTGCTCCTTCTCATCAGACAACAATCACTGGGCTGTACCTGATCCTGATTACCCTCCCCAAACCTGACCCTGGCCTGCAGATTGGCTTCCTGTCTCCACCTGGACCTGACTTACCCTCTGATCTGGACTCACACTTCTACCTGGTTTCCACCTCTGGGGCTTGCCTTGCTCATCTTGCTCAGGTTGTGCACAGCTGTAATTCAGACAGTGAGGCACCAGCCCTGCTGACACCATTGTCTTGCTTAGCTCATCCTCCCTGAGAAAGAAGCCTGTCATCACTGTTCCCTGACACACATAATATTCATGTTGAGGAATGGATTGTACAACTTTTGTTTTGAACAGTGTTAAAAGAAGGGTGGGAGGAGGAGTGACACTCCTAGGACAGGTCTAGGACTGTAGTGCTTGGGAATGGCTGTTTAGTTTCATGAATTAAAAATATCTAAAAATTCTAGGAAATGGGTGCTGGGGCTTCCATGCACATGGGTTAGGACACCTTATTCTTGTGCCCATCTTACCTTACAGACACTTGTCAGGTAGAGCTAGCTGTAATATTGACAGTCATAGGCATGTTTGTACAATGAATGACAAATCTCACAAAAATGTCTTGGCCCAAAATCCTTCCTGACACCTTAGTCCTAATGATCACTGTGTAAAAGGAGGAAATCAGTCTGGGAACATTAGACATGAGGACAGCCCACCACCATTCTTCCTGTCACACAAGGTGATGACATACCTTAACACAGCAGACACTACAAGGGAATACCACTTTGTGTGCCTTTCCAGTTCATGGACCACCCCAGCAGTCAGGCAGAACTGCTGTACCACTCAGAGAGTTCTGGAGCTGTCAGATCTGTCACTGCTGTGAGACTGGCAGCAAAACTGATTTTAGTGTTCCTGTTACTTGTCAATAATCTTAGAATTGAGGGTAGAGTGCATACAGTATCTTGAATGCTTTTACAACTGTAGAAGACAAATACAAAGTGGATTAAAACCCCACTTTATCAATATGCAGATTAGTGACCCTTTTTTAAAATGTCTCCATAATTCATAATGCTTAGATTTATTAGGGGGCATGATAAAAAATTGTGTATGCTGACAACTTCAGAACCTATCACAGAGTCCATGCTCAAAGATTTGATGTATTCCCCCTATCCCAACCACTTTATAAGCAGTGAAACAATGCCTGACCAAATCTATATTCTTCTAACTGTTCTTATTGTTCACTAGCCCTAAAATTCTGAACTTCTAATTCCCATAGACACATATATTCCATACCAACCATGAACTGTACTCCCTCCTTCTTCTCTCCTGCATTTTATGCGAGCAGTGAAGGTGGAGTGTATCTGATGGGTCCTTAAGTAACCACCAGAGTGTGACAGGATCATAAGAAAAATTAGATCCAAAAGGGAAATGTGGTGGGATGTGGGAATCTATTAACTACTACCCTCTGGGCTCTAACTTCCAACCTGTTCTTTACCTTTCAAGACTGTGGGAGAGAGTGTTGAGATATTTCCTGAAGTTGTGAGAGATGACAGTCACTGATTTCCCCTCCCCAATTCCACACATGCAAACATTCAAGCACAGCAGACAAGCTGTGGGTAAAGTATAATCTACCCTTGGAAGCTAATTCCATACTCACTCTTTCCAGTGATCTTCTCTGCATGTTTGGAGAAGTTCCAAGGTGACTCACTCCATGGCTTTTACAGAACCAAAGTGAAGTTCTGTTTCTCTGTGTTGACTCCTTGTGACTTTTTGAAGTTGGGTGCATCTTTTCTTCAGTTATATCAGAAATCTCTCCTGATCTCCCAAGCCTTCAAAACTATGGAGCATGTTCATGCAAAGACATTGGCCAGTTGTCTGGGTATCCTCAGAGCCCGTTAGCGTCCCTTGGACTTGTGGCAGCTGAGCTCTCACATACAGTCCCTGACTCAATTTTCCCCTATCACTGGAAGTTCCCCTCCTCCCTGAACACTTTCACGAAGCATAGAGGACTGGGAGGCATTGCTGGTAAAGAGTGAGGCTTTGAGTACCTCAGCCTGTGTCTATTTTATTAAAATCACTGACCCACTAAGTAAGTGGGCCATATTTTGTTACTAAAGTAGGATTAGAAGTTCATGGTAGCCTTGATGTCCTTCACTAGTTTCAACTGCAGCTGAGCATTGACTTTTCTAAACCATCCCTGCATTCCTGGGCAATATTTCAAAAGCCATCCTTTGTATCCTGTAGCTGCTTCTTCTGCCTATAGATGTATTTTTGCTCACTAAAGCCTCCAAGTGAGCCTTGTCCTTCTGCTGGTGTCTAATGATTGCCAGATAAAAGGGAAGAACCATTTTCTTCAGCCTACCAGCTCCTCTCCAGAGGAGCTCCTCTCCTCTTCCAGGGACCACAGACTCTTTGCCAAAGCAGCCCACCACTGGCTGATGTTGTGCTTGGGTTACCAGTTTTGCAAATCTGCTGCCCAGATTAGCTGGTGGGAGCCCAAGCTCCCTTGTTCCATGGGATAATGCTGTTCCTGAGGCAGTGATCAGCCTTTACCTGTGCAGTTGATGAGGTTCCTGTTGACCCATTTCCCCAGCATCAGGGCAGCCAGCCCTGCAGCACAGCACCTGAGCTGCTGCTGGGTGTCACCCAGCAGCTTCCTATGAGTGCCATCTGCCTCATCATCAGAGGATAATCCAGGCTGGAGGAGGAGACAGAGGTTCATGCAGTGGAACCTCCTGCTCAAAGAACAGCCATAAGACCAGGCTGCATCACCAAGGTTTGGTCTGATCTACAACATGACTTCACAAACCTCCAAGGATGGAAACAACAGAGCCTTTCTGGGCTACCTGTTCCATTGATTTTTTGTCCTCATGGTGAAAAAGGTTTTCCTTCTATCCAGCTCTCCCCTTTTAGGGGTACAATTTTAATGAAGCTTTCCTGTATTCAAGTGTAAGCATTATTGTGATTGTAAGCACCACTGTAGCTGGACTAATAATTACCAGCCTGTGGTATTTTCATTAGATTTTTAATTAGTAACAAATAAAAATGAGCCTGTATTGTCTCTAACATCATCTTGAGTGGAACAGCTGGGAAAGAGCAACAACATGTGCTGATAGAGGGTCAGCATGAGAAAGATGCTTCTCTGCTCCATCTATGGGAGTAGATCAAATCAAGCCTCTGATAAGGGTGTTGCACCTCTCTATTTTGCCCTACCCTGCATGAGGAACTGCAAGTGTCCATCTCACACTCCTGACACAACCTCCTCACACATGAGAGGAGACCCTTTGGAGCCTGGAGAGGGCTGGCTGAAAAGCAAAGCAAGGGTTCTGGAGGGCAGCAGGGATCTGAAGGACCTGCATGTGGAAAGAGCAGGCAAAAACAGCTGAGGATGCTGCCCAAGGCTGCCTTGGGACTGTGCCAAATCTGCAAGCTGGGTCCTCTCTGGGTGTGAGAAGAGGGAGAGGGAGAGTGTTTGCCATGGTAATTCTTCCTTGGGGTGGAAGTACCTCCCCAGATTAGCCACAAAAGTTGCTTCCAGGAGTGCAGAGGTGAACTTTAGCTGTGTGGCCAAGATAAAAAAACTCCAATTTTGGTGGTGTAGTGGTGTCCTGAGTGCTCCAGCAGTAAAGGAGTTGGCTGAAGTCCCTGGGCAGGGACAGCCATGTCAGTCTGCTTAGGAAGACAAGCATCTGAGCATCTTTACAGATGCTGCATTATCATTTCTCAGGAGGCAGCGCTCTGGTCTGTGAGGTTTTGGTTTATCCATAATCCCCAGCAGCTGCTGCTGTGACTGCTGTGGTTGCCATGGGAGACTGTCATTTGAGGAGATGGTAGCTCTCCACCACCCACAAAAGCATGTGCCAAGTTTCTGCATATGTTGTCCACTGTGACCAAGCATCTGATGTTAGAAAGTACCCCAAAAGCAAGTGTAGGAACCCCATTTAATGTTCACTGGAGCTCTCTTCTGGCCTGTAACACCATGAAGGTTGGGGATGCAATAGCAGGTGGAACATCACTGATAATCTCTATCTCTAGACTTCATACTGGCAGCTCATATACACTTGGGAAGATTCATTTCATGCTACACACACCTTCACCCCCCCATATACACACACTCCTGGTCCATCTTCCCACACAGGGTCCTCAAAATGAGGATCTTCACTTCTTCAGAATCCCACATAGCTCTAACTTGTTTCTCTTGTCAAAGGCCTAAAAAAAAAACCCTCTGAGCATAGGGTTTTCACAACACAATGCAAAGGGTGTTTTTCTCATGATACACAGATCAGCATGGGGGTACAAGACCTAATGGGAAAGAGATGCGTGACTGAAGCAGAGGGATTTTTGCCAAGATGGCATGATGTCATTAATCCTGGGAGCTAGGCACATTTCCTGGCCCAAACCGTGTCTGACTATATTTTTAGTCACAGTTTAATTCACTAGTATAGTCACAGTCTGAGCATCTGTCCTCCCAAAATTATATTTATATTCCCAGCAGGAATCAGTAGAGGGACTTATTCTATTCATTATATTTATAACCAATTTATAGAAAGAAATCTACAATGAAATCGCTGAGCTTTGGAATAATACTAAACTCTTCAGAAGTTCAGAGACTGATCTAGGTGTTTGGCTTACTTGTGATTGTCTCAAAACAGCCACCAGTGGTTGTATCCTGATGGGGAGGGACTCCACATCCCAAAGCCCTACACTCACTGCTGTTCATCCCAAGCTCACCAGGTACTGTCTTCTACAGCTGTAGGTACTGGCCCACTTGGCACCAAGATTTATCCTCTGCAGATTCAGTGTTGACAGGGACAACCAAAGACTGATGCTGTTCACGGAATTCCAAATCACCCGGAGATGTTTGTCCATTTCCTCTACTAAAGCCTACTGGTGCTCTCAGGGTCCTGAGATATCAGATCTTCCTGCAGCAAAGAGAGCACTATTTTCTCTTCAGGTTTAGGTAACATTTTCAGACAAAAATGTACTATACAAATTTTTGGCTATGTTGAGGTCTCTTAGCATGCGTATTTTAGCAAGTGAGCTATTTAAAATCATCTTCAAAACTACTCAGTTCTGCCCTAAATACAGACAGACGGCTTGGATGATGAGAGGGTTACCACAAAATTAGCTTGTTTAAATTCAATGAATATTGACAATAGCTCTTTAGACACTGAGAGCTGTTAGTGTGTGGCTCTACTTCCCTCATACTTCAAGCTTGTTTCTTTTTAGAAGAGGTCCTATCTACTCATTTGTGGAATCTTTTCAATGAGGTTCCAGATTGGAAGTTGGAGATGGTTTTTTTGCAGCTCAGTCCCAAATATTTGAAAATTGAAGTGTTAATTTTCCATTCTCTAGGGCTGTACAGACAGCAACTGGATAATGAAAAAACAAGTATTGCTTCTGACTTAAATTTCCAAGCATACATATCACCCACAAGGAAGCCTGGGGCTAAGTGCAGTAAGGCAAAGTTATTTGTCTTACTTCAGGGACACACAAACAAACCCACTGTGATTTATTACTACTGACAAATTAAATGAAATAGATAGGGAATATCCATTCAAGAGGTACTTACAAGTGCAGGAGCAATACACCAATGGGTGAATAATACAAATGGTCTATCAAAATTGACTATATGATGCAAAGGTAATCTGTTATTCAGTACAGTTTAAAAATCCAAGTATATTTTCCTTTTTTTTTTCACAGAAAGTTTTTCAGAGTGAACTGTACAAAAATCAGCAAAGAAATAAGGTTTTGTCCTAATTATTATAATCTACATTTTCAATTAATTCTGTTCTCTTGAGTGATCCAAATTTTAGCCAAGAAATGTTTACTTTTTCAAAACCAGAACACTGGACTGCATTGAATGATGTCTTTACTAGTTCTTCATTGCCAATATACTGTGAGTACTTCCTTTAGGTATTTCATGTCTGTTCACATTTTTCATCTTTATTATCCTAATTTCTTTCTTCTATAGATGTGTACATTGAAATGTTCACAAGCCCTGGGTGGTGCTTGCAAAAATTATTTTTTATGGCTTATTCAGTTGTTCAACTTTCCTATCTTCCTATATCCTATATATATATATTCCCATATATATATATAGGAATATATATATATTCCTATATATATATTCCTATATCCAAAATCATCACACCATGCTTGCCTTTAGAATATTCTTTCTTTTCCCAGTAAATTTAGTGATTTTTATCCTTTTAAAAATCTATTTTTCCTTTTCTAGCACACTCTAACTGACTTGTTGATCAAATAAACTCTCTTCCCAATCTTTTTCCATGAGAAGGTGGTGACAGAGAAGCAAAGACACCTGAGAATGTGGACCTACAAAGTTAATTCTTGCCCCAAAGCCTGCTTCCAGTCAACCCAGCCATGCACAGAACCTCTAAGTGGCTCCAAAGGCCAAAAGCAGTAAGACTACATGCAATGCTATCTAGACATTCACTACAGAAATTGGATGCAAAGAGCAACCTGAACTTGGACATATCACTGGTTTGTTGTGTTTGAACTCTTCTATTTCCTCTTCCACCTGTATTACCTCTGCCCTCTAATACCAGACTCCACAGTCCCAAATTCTATGGGCCTGCCTTGGTGCTTAAGCCTTAGACCTGCTGCACTCTTTTTACAAAAAAACAGGGGAAGATTTCTAGGTGATACCACTCAGACATCCACAGGAGGAACAAGGAACTGCAGTATAAAGATTAAAAACCAAGACATTCATGTAAAATCTACACATCAAATTACAAAATACATAATAATTTTTTCTTCAATTTTAAGCCTTCCTGCACCTGATGATGAGTTTTTTCCATGCAAAGTTCTGAATGTTACTTAGGCATCAAGAGACTTGAGATTCAGAGTCCTACATCTTCCAATTCACAAGTGTTTGACTGGACTTTGGGAACCATTATAGCTCCCTTATTCCCCCCAGTTAGAAGAGATTTCTCCCTATTTTCTGGGTGGCTTCCCCCCAAGCACTGTTTACAGTACCAGTGATTCCATTTTAGTGGCTATCCACTGTAACCCATAGCAGATGCAATCCTGATCCAAGCATTGGTTCTGCACAGCACCTGTGAGACAGTACAAGATATGTTAGTCATGATGGGATTGTCACAATGGAATTGAATTCCTCTGCTTTGCAGAGGAATTGAGTTTCTTGCTATTTCTTTTTAAGGGGAATAAGTCCTCAACAACTGAACTCAGATTTTCTTTCTATTTGTACCAAGTGGAAAGACCACTTGATATTTACCCCTTGTAAGCTCATTAGAGTCTATTTGCAGGTTTTCTTTCCCCCTGTCCTGTAAGGAATATATGTGATCACTGTAGCTGTTTCTTGAGGGCAAAAACCTTCATAGGAAGTACTGCAATTTGTCACTGATTTGGGCAACACTTAACTTTTCTTACATTCAATGAGTCGAATTCAGCAGTAGGACACAATGAAACACACAAAAATGCCTCATTACTGAATTCTGGTTTCTTGGAATAGATGTACTTCAGGATGTGTAAATAGTGAGGTTTTACAGGATGCTGGTTCAGTATATTCTCAACTTGTACAAAGCTTTATGTCAGAATGTATACAGGGAACAAAATACAGCATGAAATTAGACAAGCCTAACCCTGGTTATTATTAATCTGTAGCTTGTAATGACAAATGACACCTGTAGTCATGGAAGTTGGAAAATTATTTGTGGATACACGGGTACCTGGCATGTACACTGGAGAGTGACTGAAGTAAATCAGTAGTTATTTTTTATGTTTCTCCCATCTTTTCTTGCTGCAGAGTAAAACCAAAAGGTTGTTGTGGTCCTTAATAAGAAGCAGAATGTTTCATTTGAAGATTGAATTGTATAGTTTTTCATTTTTCCATGATTTTAAATGTTTATTACTATACAGTTTTTCATCTCCATCTGAATTTAAATGTACAATCTCTCAGCTGTTCATTAAAATCTTACTTTACTGCCAGCTTATTATATATAATCTCTGCCATTTATGTCATCTTCATAACTAATAGCATACATTTGGACTCCATCAGAAAATTTACAGAGAGTGTCAGAGTAGACACTGTTAAACATTGTCCTCAAAATGAACCACAGCTCTTTCACAAGACCCTAGGAATAATTTATCCCTTGTGGATAAATCATAAAGAAAGATGGGCAAAGTCTGGGCAAAGTCAACTTCTGAGAATTTTCTGTTTGTGAGCTGAACAGTTGGACCACGCCAACTTGATAAAGTCATGGTTTAATAAAATCACACAAGCTGTATTAAATTATTTGGGAGATACACAAACCAGAAAATTGAATAGTAAATGGAAACATTTTTAATTCAAACTCCTCAATTGTGCTTTCTCCTCAACTGTGAGAAGTGCACAAGAAGTTCATGTCTATTTTACATTCATATAAAATTTCAACCTTAGTTTCAAGTCTGGTTCCAATTCAGTAGAGGTATTTTTACCAGATTTGCAGTCATTTGACATAAAATCCACAGAGATATATTCATGATGTTGTAATTTCCTTTCTTATTTTCCTAAATATAACTGCAAATTCTCCATATGCATTGAATTTCAAAAGGAAAAAAAGTTGATTTCTATTCTGTTTCTTGATGGATAACCTTCATGATGGCAAATATGATTTGTGTCTATTTTAGGATGACTTCAGTCTTCATAGCTTCTAAAGCTACCTCCTCCTTGGGCTTCCAAAGGGCAGCAATTCAGGAGCCTTTATTTTATAACCACCATTTTTCAAACTGATCATTTCTAAACAGACAAACTGTTGGTAGTAGCTTATTCCAGAAACAGATTCCCCAAACCACCAATGCACGCACCAACCATTGCTGAAGCCTCCCTGCTGCTGGAGTTTGTATTTTTGCATGGTGTTTGTAACCCACAGTGTGTCACCGAGGGGCTCCATGTGACACTGGTGGGGGGTTAAGTAGGACACAGCAGAGACATGGGAAGGTAAATCCTCTGCTTCAAAGTCACAGAAACACAGAATAATTGCTGATTGAAAAGACCTCTAATATCATCAAATCCAACCATTTACCCAGTGTTGCCAAGTCCAACTCTAAAACACGTCCCCAAGTGACACACCTGCTCATCCTTTAAATGTTTCCAGTGATGGTGATTCCACCACCTCCCTGGGCAGCCTGTTCCAGTGCCTGGGCATAATTTCAGTGAAGAAAAGTCCGACCCAATGGTCTGCTCTGCACAGGCAGGGCAGAGAAAGGTAGGAATGGTCCATTCCAGCACTCTTTCAACAGGCTTTTGTTGCTCTTAAGCTGGTTTTCTGCTAGCTTTGAAAGTTTAAGCCTCTAGGATTTATGTTGTGGAGCAGTGAACAGATAGTCAGGAATAGTGCCCTATTATATCCCCCTGTCTTTGCTGGACTGCCAAGTTACATGGTAAGTGAACAGAATTATACAGTGGAAGAATGGCATAATTGTTTTCCTAAAAGTTCCCGTTTGATTTCTGTTTGGACCATTACAAATTGGGTTTCTGACCATTACACTGGATTCTGAGCCAATGCATTCATGGAATCATTTAGCACAACCCCACCATCCTGCCCCTGAGTTGTGCAGATCAGCTCTGAGCCTGCCAGTTTACAATTGCCACAACATCTATCTTCCCCCAAAGCCCACTGCTTCTCACCTGCCTCTGTTGATTACATGTGGGTTGGCTTATTACAAGATTGGGTGGTTTGGAAATATCCTTCAACTCTTCACAGCCTGCTCTAAACCTTACTGCTACGAGTACCTGTGCATTATTTGCAATTTTCTTAACCCATCGTGCATGTCCTTTCCTGGTGAGCAGCACTTGCAGGCAGGTTGGTGATCTCTCTTGAGCCAGACCTATCAAGCACTCAGTTACCTCTGGAACCAGCCATGGACTGGTGAATGGACCTGCTGTCCTATGCCACAGCTACTTAGTCTCCTCTAAAGCTCTGGCAAGGGACTTTGTCCAAAGATACTAATCTGTTCCACTTCTTTGCTCAAAACACTGGAAGCCCTGATGGAGCAGGTGCCCCGGGGTGGATGATCCTTCTCGTATCATGTAGGGAGAAGCCTACTCCAGCATAGGAGCAAACACAGCAGTTAAGGAACACCAGCAGCAGCTGATATCAGCAACAAACACAGTAATGAACTGCCAGCTGCTGCAAAGTGAAGCACAGGAATGCTGAGCACAACAAGCACTGCAGACCAGTGAAAAAATCGTGTGCAAAATCTGCAGGGCACTCTCTGAGGCATGGGTGTCTCTAAGTGCCACCCTGCATGAACAAGGCCAGTCATTCACAGAGGGAGATGCACTGGGGATAGAGCCAAATTATTTTGACAAAAGCCAGCCTCTGACAAAGGATCACTACAACATGATATGACAATAACTATGCATACAATTATGTATGTGTGCATGTATGCATGTAAAATTATAACAGTATGTCAATAAACATAATGTGCATTTTAAGAATTTCTTTTAATATTCTAGTATTGAATAATATTGAAATGTTTCTTATTCATTGAATCAGTAATTATTGATTAATAAGAAATGACTGTTAAGTAATTACATATTTATTTTAAATTATTCATTTTAAAAAATAATTTTAGAATTCTCTGTCTGGAACTTCCATATTCTTTCATACCTAACTTTCACCCCTTACAGGCACTGTCAAGATTCCAAATATCACATGAATTTTACAGGTGACAATGCAGAAAGAAAATCTAGAACTAGACAGATGCTTTTCAGATATGACCCAAGAGATTTATTTCTGTTGTTACCCCTTGAAATCCATGTGCTTTCAAAGGTCATGGATTTTTAAATTCTGGGCAGCCATAGGTACTACTGTGATGGATATGATAAAACCCCGAAAAGAGACATTTGGTCAGGGATGTTACCCAGATCCTTACATATTTTATAATAAAATCATATTTGTTGGGAAAAAAGCAATGCTTTGAAAGAAACTGATTTAACAGTGATTATTTTCTCCTATCTAAGAATTTAGAGGCAAATTTTCCCCTAACTAGAATTTTGCAAACAGATCTGTTTTCCTACAGCATAGCAATGCATACTGGCACAAGTAAGCCCATAAAACCGACAAACTGTACAGAAACTTTTCAAGCAAGATTTAAAATAGGACTCTGAATATATGAACAAGGAAATAGCATTATCATAAAGAATCTTCTCTGTTGCCTTCTGATGGGAAGGCAGGCGACCTGGTTTCAAGAGGGAGCACGGCAACCCAGCCTCGCCCGGGTCACTCGGTCCATTGACAAGCACAGACACCAACGTGGTGGATGGTCAAATGGCCTTTATTATCTTATCTCATGGGGTTAAATAGTCAGGGGTCTTCTCTACGTCAGAAGGGGACGGTTGAACTGGTTGAGGGTTAGTAAGGAGTGGAAAACTGCTGGGGTTAGGAGGGGTTGCATACCTAGGGAGATTGCTTATCACTGAGGATGAGGGGGAAGGGATCCATGCTGCTTTCCGTCACATCGCGAGATCTTCCGTTCGCCTGTCCCTATCTACCACACTTCTCAGATGCAGAATCTCCTCTCTTGCAACATATTGTTGCAAGAGAGAAGAGCTTTTGCGGGCAAAATGCTTTATGTAAGAGTTTTCATTTCACTTCCTCTCGCTTTTATGAAAGACAGATGATTTTGGAAGAACTTTGTTGTCAGTACCAACACTGTGAAGAAGCAGCAGATAAAGCCTTGCTTTGAAGATGATTAGTGCAAAGCTTTGCTTTGAACATGGTCAGTGCATATCACAGAACAGGCACAGCTGCTCTGGTTTTGTAAGCAGTGACCCAGCCTCACACTGGCTTCTCTTTCTGTACATGGTACTGGGACACGTTACTTAAATGGCTGGTATAATACAGCATTTATAAAACCTCAGAACAACCAAGAATAAAACCTTAAAGTCTGTCAGCAGAGGTATTCCCAGCAGATGGAAAATTGCTGTCAATTGTGGATCCAGGACGGATGACCTGTACTCAAGAACGGCAAATCTTAAAAGGCATGTGGAGAAGCTCTGCCTGAGAGATGTAAGGTGTGGGGCATTGTTTTAAGAGAAACTGTCAGAAAGTATCTGCTGTTGGGTTCCAAGCAATCCTCCTTTGAAAGGCAAAAAGGTATTCTAGCATTTATACCTATACACACAATGGCAGATATTTCAGTTAACATCAGGGAAGGAAATGAACTATTATGTATGAGAACAAAAGACTCTTAATGAGCTGTGACTAAAACCCCATTTGTAATAAGGGTAGGATACCTACACTAGTGATGCAATCATGTTCTGAAAACAGATTCTTATAAGAGCAGGATCAAAAACCTCAAACAGTCTAAAAATTGGTCTTAGTAAGTTCATGCTTGCAATACATCTGGATTGGTATGTCCACCCAGGGGCTGCTCACAAAGTTCCATTGGACAGGGGCAATCTCACTTTGGGTATGACCATAAGCACATTTCATGGATGTTTCCCTGTCTGTAAATTACTTTGAAACTGAAAATTAAATAATTTAAACTCATGAGAATGGACTTTGTGAAGCGGGAAATTAAAGAGCCAAGCTAAAGAAAACTCTCAGACAGTGGAGTCTTCCATTTGCATTTTAAAATCTGTTTAACTACCTTTAAATTTAAAGTTTTACTCTATAGATACCTGCATCTAAATTCACATTAAAACTGCATCTTAAACAGCATCTAGAGATAATTTTCTATTCCTATCCAGCTTCATACTTGCTCTAAAGTGACAGATTTCTATTCAGGTCCACAACTAGATGCAGCAGGCAGTGCCAGACCTTTCCCAGCAGACTCTCCTGAAGGCTATGTCTTTAATGAATGTTAATTGACTGACAAGATATTGAAACACTTAAAGCCTACTGGAGAATACCCGTGGGAATGGTTCTTCCCCTAGACAAGACAAAGAGTAAATATACAGTGACTAGAATGTACAGATAATCTGAAAATGCAAACACTAAGTAGCTCACCTGCACTCCTCTTAACCTGGTGTTTAACAAGGGCAAGAAGACAAAAGAGAGAAAATACAGACAATTTTAATTCTGACACTAAGAGCACTATGAAACCTTGACCTCAGAAGTAATAATGCAAGAAGCTTCTCTTGATATATAGAGGTGAGATGTTCTCCAGCCTATAGTAAAGAAGAGGCTGAATGAAAAGCACTTCAGGGTGTTTATACAGTCCAAGTACAGAAAGTACTGCTCCAACTCAAGAACTATTATGCATGAGAACAAATGACTCTGACATAATTTGCATCTTAAAGATCTAATGCTATATAGTAGGCTTTTCCTGGAGCCTGACATCATGGCCATTAAACCAAACAGGCTAGTTCATTATGACAGAAGTAGTGCAGCATCCCAATGTGAGGATGTTAGAAGCCAGCAAGTTACTATACTTAGGAACTCTTGTTTCTTATGCATAATTCATGTGGGAGGAACAACAGATCTGAAGACGCTGAACCAAATCTCAACTTACTGATACAAAGCTAGAAAATCTGGAACAAAATTATTAATAGTTTGACCATGTAACCTGTTGTACAGTTTTGCCATGGTCACTGACAGGCCACAAGCTTTGTAATGAGTTTAAAAGGCATTAGACCTTAAGTTTCTCAGATGTGTTCTGGCTCAGTTTTCCTGATCTGCCTGTCAATTTGATTTATTTGGTTGTTCTAAATTAGTTTACTTGGTTACCACGTGTCCATGGCTAATTTGTTTTACTTTCCTTTATCTTTGTATTGTACAACCACAGCTTTATGTAGCTAGCAGTAGTAGTAAGTTATTCTAAGCAGAATATGATATTTATGCCTGTAACATGATGATGAAGTATAGAAAAATATACACCTCATAAGATAGTAGAACAATAATACATTTATTAAGAGCAATACATAAAAGACACAAGATGCAGCAAATTTTAATGTAACACTTCAGCTGGAGAAAAATTAAGAAAGAGCAAAGGTGCAAAAGTGTGTTAGAGAGCAAACAGAAATGACCCAAGTAGCTGCTAGAAAGAGGAAGACAAAATTATCGATATGAACATCATATTCCTGGCAAAGGACATCAGGTGCTGACAACTCACCATAGCACCCAGCATATCCACCAGAATAAAACCACAGACAGCAGGATCCAGAGGAGCAGGGAATGGGTATATAAGAAAGAATATGAAATAGAACAGCACTCATCACACCTCAGGAATGCTCAAGACAGGTGTTGCAGGTTCATCCCAAAAAAAGATAACCTCAAAGAGAAAGCCACAGTCAGCCTCTGAGGCTTTTTCCATATTTAAATGAAGCAAATAGACAAGAAATATGGGGAATATTCCTAATTAGCTAAGATGGCTCCTTTGTTTTACACTTGCAAGAGTGGCTGCAGAAGTAAAAAGGCTCTGCAAGGTGTTAGTCTACAGTAAACACTCCTCCTAAGAGAAAGAATAATTATAAGAGGATTAAACTTTAGTTTCTTATTCCTCCTATGGATAAAATAGCTATTGGTTTAAAGACCAAATTATATAAATAAATATTTGAACTGTTAAGTAGGTGGGAACAGAGATGCTTACATCCATTGAAATTCCTTGGCAGATAAACTGAAATATCAAAGCATGGAAAACAGCTTTCTTCAGTTCACCCTGCACAGTCCTGTTTTAACAGGAAAGTTGTCCTCACTTCCCTTGACCTCCTGAGGGTGTAGGATGTGGTGAAGGAAGGGCTTCCCTTTCAAATATTATGAGCTTGATGTGAAGAAGAAAAACAATTTTATACCTATTTTTATCACAAGCAAAATGAAGGGGTCTTTTTAAGAGGAAAAACACTCTCCTGTTTATGTAATTCCCTATATATTCCATGCAGCTATCCCACAAAGTCAACCAAATTGGGCAGAAAATAGGGTCACAGAATAACACAGACTGAGAGGACTTCAGCCTCTGAAGGTCATCTTATGCAACCTCTGATCAACACAGGATCAGCAAAACAATCCCCAAGGTATTCTCCAACCTGGTCTTTAGAACAGAAACAATACAGACAGACTGGAATGGATTAGTTCTGCTGCTCATAAAACAACCTGCTTCTATCAGGCTTTGTTTTCTTCAGATACTAAATTAATTCAAACTCATTATGTAAGATTTGTATTTGCTGCTACCCTTTGAGCATGTTGCTACTGCATAAATGTTATATTTAATCACTGTTGACCTCTCTACAGTTAAAATGGAGCATGGAGCAGAGGTCAGCTTGAACAATTTTACTCTCCATTGTTCAACTCAAATAATCAATATGCAACTTTCTCAGAATTATGACTGTTTTCCAGCTTTGAGAATAAAAGTAACTTCTGCAAACTGAAAAGAATTTATGAGAAAATGAAAATAGCTCCAATTGTTTCCAGTGAAAGAATACACAGTAGTTATTCCTGGTAAATTACAATCCTGTGTATGGACATTTTACTTTCTGAGACTCCCTGAGGTGAGCTATATATTTTTTTAACAATATCATATCAAATAGAGAACAACTTAATTAGCAGCAGGATTTATATTCAAAGAATACACAGAATGTACCTGAGGCAACAAAGGAGACAAATTTTATCAAGTTGTTCTCTGCTTCCAAATCTTGGTATCTGTCACACTAGAAAAACTGCAGTTCAGTGGGATGCAAGAGCCATGAATAGGTCTAAAATACCATATTTTTGGCCAAGTTTCCTAAGAAAACAAAGCTTGTGCAATTCCACTTTGTAGTTGCCACATCTACATATCTTCTGTCAGAAGATTTGATTCTGTTGGCCAACTTCAGACAGGCTCAAAAGGGGTGAATATCAAGAAGATGATTGTGTTACTCAAATCCACAGGAGTGTGAGCAGCCACACCTGATCACAGCAGCTTACTTGGGAAGGGAAAGTGCAGAATTCAGCTTCCAACACACTCCATTTATCAATCACTGACAAGATGCTGATGTTTAAATACTACTATCATCCTTTCAGATTTTTATAAAGACTTACTAATTATTTCACTATTTTAGACTTCTCAAGACATTTTATAAACATTATATCCTACATTCAAATTTTTGAGACCCCTTTCTTAGCTGCTGTAAATCAGTTAATTCAATGGTGGCATTCTAATAGGCACCAACAGAGGAAGAATTCCTACAAAAAATAAATGCTGCAGCTGAGGAGAAAAGAATTATCCTGATGCATACTCTACCTGATACAATTCTTCTTTCTATACATGGGTATACAAAACGTTTTTATTATGAAGTAGTAGGTCATCTAGATTTCATCCCCAAAAGTCCACATATAGACAGAGAGTACTTTCAGAGTAAAAATGGAGTCATTCCCTGCCTGTGAAATCATTGGAAGGAAACTGGTTTAGTGGCAGACTTATTTAAGCACAAGGATTAAGACTACTGCTGCATACCTCTGGTAAACATTGTGCAGTGTTGACTAAATACATAGAAAGAGGAGACATATTTAGTCTTAAAATCAAAAAACTCTTTAAAAGCATGACCAAGGAATTACCACAGAGGTTACAGCAGCTCTCAGGCTGCCCAAACCTGTACCCAATCAAAAGAGAGAACAGCCTGAGCCAGAGGGCAGACCCAGTGAACAACACTCCAAAATTTGGTACAGTTGAAATAATCAGTGGTACATTGAAAGAATATGGTACAGACACATACTGAAGAGACTTATACACAGTAGAGAGATAAAAAGGGCATTAGCCTTACTGATATTCCCCCTAGACTGCTGGTGTGAATCCCACAGGTGGCCAGGAGCAGAGCTAAAAAAACACTTTGGCCACCCAGCAGAGTGGTGGCAAGAGGCAAAGAGGAAGAGACAGATGGCAGAGAAAACAGCAGCTGGAGGCTGTAGAACCACAAAGTATTTCATGCTAGGTGGGCAATTGGGGCACAGTGAACAAACCAAGCATTTGGGCCCCCAGACAGCTGTCAATTTTCTTTTTATTATTTCACTTTTTCCTCACAAGTTCTACTTATCTCCCCATCCCTTCACTTCCCCTCTCCAGCACCTCTGTGCAATTAGCTTATTCTTCACTTTTCTCTTCTCTCTCAAGCCCTTTACTGTTCCCCACTCTCCTGCACAGTTGAAGAAGACAGCATCACCAGACTCTTGTCATGAAATTTTCTTTAATGTAATCTTATGCTTTTTCCTGGATCCTTTTCATTGTAGAAACTGCTTTTCTCTTCTGTCCTTTTCCTTCTCCACACAAACTACTTTCAGTTTATCTGGAGACAGTTTACCTCAACCTGAAGCCAGCCAAAGCTCTGGAAAACTGTTGCCTGCCTCTGAAGGGGGGAGAAAAGAGATGCTTCCATCTGCACCACACAGCTCCTTTTCCAAACCAACTCCTCTGCAGCTCTGATTGCTGCATCCAGAGGTGTTATCTCACATTTAATAGCCCTGAATGGGTGTCTTTTCTTGGGATTTGTCCAACTGATCTTCAAATTCAAGATTTCACATACAAAAATCTTTCAGGAAAAAATTCCACAGCTAAACCAGGATTTACAAATATTGTTCCCTTTGCTCTCTTTCAACCTGCACCTACATGATTTATTAGATGGTGTTCAACTACTGTCAGAAGAGACTGGCAACTATTACCTCACCTGATAGTTTACACCTTTGTCAAATCCATCTTCATTTATCTTTTGTCATAGGTGAAAAGTTCTATCTGTGTATCCTATGTAGTCTTATGTGGAAACTATACAGTTTACATAGAAACTAAACAGGGTGTTACTTTTGGCATCTCCAAATCTGACCATATTTGAATAGATAGCTGAGATTCTTAAATCCATCTGAATTGAAGCATGCATGTAATGACTGACAACTATGTAAAATTATGTGGGGAAAAAAAGACATCTGCTCTACGCTGCACTGCTGAAAGTTTTTTTTAAATGTATGTTGAATTCAACATACAGGTGTTGCAGGTTCATCCAAAAAAAAGATAACCTCAAAGATAAAGCCACAGTCAGCCTCTGAGGCTTTTTCCATATTTAAATGAAGCAGATAGTTGAATTCAAATTAAGAAATACAGTAACCAAACCAGAAATCTAAAATATTTTATGGACATTCAACATACAAAAGTCTAGTAAAACACAGGTGGTTTGATACATGGGACTGACAAACCATAATTTTTTTCTAAAGGACTATTCATTATACAGCATATGTATAATGGAGGGAGAAACAGGCTCTAGGAAAGAGCAAGTCCTTCTGCTATGGCAAAAAAAATGCTTACTTCTGACAGTGAGAGCCAAGCTCTGCAAACCCCTCTCCATTCCTCAAGGTGTTAACATAAACACAAGAAAATGCAAGTCTTAGATGCTTATTCTGAATGTGAGTCTAAATGGAGGCAAAACCCCAGCAAAGGGTACAGAGAGAAACAGATATCAGTACTTTTATCTCTAGTAACTTCCAGGGAGAAGTGGGATGGAAGCTTTTGTGGACGGGAAACCCAAACATAAAGCCAACACTCAAACCTTGATTTAAATAATTCTGATTCTAATCTGCAAGAATGGACAACCTTGTGAACAAACACAGGTGTGGTTAGAACTTCTTTAACTAAACAGAAGAGCCTATTTAAACACAATACCTACTGATGCAGCCTGTTTCACTTGCAATTCCAATTCTTCTTTAAAAGCACGAATTTCACTCTTAAACTGATGGTAACACAGACTCCCTGTATTCAGCCTGAACTGCACAGAAGAACTGAATGAAGTTCTGGGTTGCTTGTCTTTGCTGTGTGTTAGAAGTCTTATTGCTGTTTATTCTTTCCCATGCACAGTTAGTGAATACAAACTTGTTTGCCATGGTGATGGCTGATATTATGTTACTGAATAAAGATTTTGCTCTACCAGCTCTAGCCTGTAGGAAACATTATTAATGGTAAATTGACCTTTGAACTAAAGCTGGATAACAAGGAACTGTGTTATCTGAACACAAGTACTGATTTGCACAAATCAAAGAATCCCCAAACTGGATGATGCCTGGAGCTATTTTCAAGAGTGTCTTTTATATGCATGCTGAGTATATTCTATTTTCAGCTAACATCTTAAAGTTGAAGGGAGAGACAAAAAAAAAAAACAACCTGAAACAGCCATTTCAGTCTAGCTGGAGAAAACCTGTCAGTGTCCCAGTTCCATTTCCAAGAGCACCTAGGAAAAAACCTCTTCTGCATACTAAAGCAATTACAAGCTCATGCACCTGAGCTGGATATGCATAAAGGGACTGAGAGAACCCTAAGAAAGAAACAACAATTTAACCTCTAGAAGGATTAAACATTTTTCTATTGGTACAGTTGCACGGCATAAATCAAATGTGGGCTTCTCAAGTACAATTTTGATAGACAGAAAAACAACTACCTTGCTCAGACATCCATTACTGACTATAAGTGTTCTGAGTCTTATCCGTATGAAACAAAACAAAATTACCTTTAAATCTACCCTGCGCTTCAGGAAAGGTTTTCCCATCATGGTAGCACCACCGCCAAACCAGAGACTGTCGAGCTGTTGCTTTTGCATTGGGAAATAAGAGTGATGCAAGAGCGCACCCTCGCTGTCGCCGGAGCAAATTGAATTTAGCAAATCCCATTCTGATTAACAGCAGCAAAATCTCGTAATACTCTGTAAGGAGATAAATTAAAGAAAAAAAAAAAAACAACAAACAAACAAAAAAACTCCACCTGTTCTTGAGTCAATTTAAAGTCTTACTGCTAGATTAGCAACATTCCGTTCCAGGACTCCACAGGGACCTTTACTTTAACATAAAATAATAGTAATACAAAAACCCAAACTCTCTGCAAAATGCACAGGAAAAAAAGCTTTTTTTACCTCCAGATTCAACACTCACCTACAAAGACACAAGGACAAACTAATTGTGAACTACCGGCAGCAATCTGCTCAAACAATGTTGGAAAATTAATTCATGTTCACCATGAATCCTTTTCATAAAACATCTTTAGAAAGATCCTGCTGAGCCTCTTTTTACCTCCTGCATCAAAAGGGCCTCTGAAATTTAAATGCATAATGAATGAATAGTGCATTTTGCCTTGGTAATTTAAATAGGATTAATGCTCAGAGTATTACAGTCCTCACAATCAGATGCCTCCCCACCTCTCCTCCCCCATGGTCGTCTCTCCTCTCAGGAGCTCACCAGAGCCAGAAAGGCCAGGTTTTTAGTTCCTACAGAACATACAGGCTGTAGGGAAAAGGAGAAGGAAGCTGTGAGGTGGATGAACAGGTGGGTCATTTGGAGAAGTGTTTATAAACCTTTTCTGTCTTTAAAGCTTGGCTGCCCTGACTGTTTACAGCCTCGGATACTCCCAGCAGCATCCTGAATCCTGGGGTCTGCCCAGGCATTTCCAAGCCTTCCAATTAAATAGATATCTTAGCACTGTCCTGCAGAGTGCTGCTGTACACTTGGAGGTCCCAGCATTTCCATAATGTTTGATGAAGACACACACAAACAACCCACCTGGCTGTTCTGAGTCCACTGGAGGTAGAGACATTGGTGGTAAGAACTGCCAAAAAATTCTGCTTCATAAAGCTGTAAGATCATACTATAATCTAAGGGCACATTGATGACAGATTTTTCTTTTAAGCATCAAATTTAGAACTACAATGAATGTACAGAGGGGGGAAAAAAAAAAAACTCAACCATATCCTGCATAAATCTGCAAATGCTGAAGACTAAGTAGCAAGTAAAGTCAGCCTAACAGAGTTATTGTCCCCTTTGAGACAGTACAGACTATATTAGGCCTGTAGATTCCAAGTGAAAGCAAATACACTAGAACAGTGGAGATGAAAATTCTTTCTTGTCACGAAGACCAGACTGTACAAGTAGATGGGAACAACAGCAACATTAATTCCATTTAGACACAGCAGTCCTGGAGTAGACCCCTTCCTCCCTGAGGGAGGACCTTTCTCACTGATGAAGAACTAGCCATTTTCAAGCCATTGCAGACAGCCAGGTACTATATAATGAGAATTTAAATAGTTTTCATGCCTACAGGATTATATTTCCCAAAATGCCAGATGCCCCCCCGCCCTCCTTTACTTTTGAGTTTGGGCCTATCTGTGCCAGTGGGACAGTGATCAGGAATGGGAAGCAAGAGCCACAAGGGACCAAGCTAGGATACCAAGTTAGGTCAAATTTTGTCATGAAATTCACATCCAATTTTATCCACAAAAGTGGTCGTGGTTATTGGAGTGGTCTGAAATGTTGCACTCCTTTTTATTCCAGATACCATAGAGCATCTAACAGGAAACCCAGAATAAAACCACATGTGTTTCTCCACCAAAACTGAGAAAGGAAGGCTGACTACCTGTCATCCCACAATCCCTAGACAGATTACATCCAGTCTGATCTTTTACTTGTCACCCAGAGATCTGAAGTGACAGGCAGCTAGCACATTCAGCATCCCCAGGAGGTCAGTCACTCCTACATCAAAGCCCAAGTTCAAAAGTTTGTCAATACAAGAACAGTGCAAATGGGTGCAAAAAGCTGGGTGACGGTATCTGTCATCCCTAGTACTTCACACCATTTTGACATGGCACCATAAAAGCTAGCTTGTGCTTTGATGAATCTCCAGCCAAAGTAGATTCTCAGGTGTCAGAAAATTCTTTAAACCTGTGTCTGTAGCTGCTGCCATGACTGAATAAAGAAAACAAGAGGATCATGCTTCTTTCCTTTTTTGTCTACTTCTTTTTTCCTCCCCGAAATGAGGAAAGCCACAGGTAATTTAACCAATAAAACTCTGGACTTGCAATAAAAGGAAATCACTAACGCTAATGGAAACATTTCATCTGCTTGGTTCACTTATCAACACTGTGAGACAAGCTGGTGAATTTAATCACACTGCTAACAAATATGGCCAGGTGTCTCTCCTCTTCATAATTTCTAACCCATCAGCTTTCACTGTTTGGAAGTAGCTATAAATTCTCATTTTCCAGCCCTGTGCTTTATATTTCATCCCATATCTATTTACTCAGTACTACAAAACTCCAACACCGTGTACAGGTCATGTTTCCCATATTTGTCACATTAGGACACTCGGCCCATGCATGGCAGTCCTTGTGTCACAATCATTAGCAAACACAGATAAAATAATCTGTTTCCGAAGTTAATCTTCAACTAACTGCACCACTTGGGCCCAAACATTTGCACTCAGCGCCATCTATTGATGCTATTCGGGTTCAGAACACCCTGGCTCAGTCACCACACCACAGGGTTAACTGAACAATTTAAATATAGAGGTATTAATAGCAGCAATAGAGGGTTAGGCATTAAAAACACTTGATAAATTAGTGTTAAAATTTGCCTCTGTTTCTAATTACTCCTATTTTATTACATGACAGAAATAGAAATGAAATACTGGTATGAGTTTTCCAGACAAGGACTTTTGGCATGTCTTAGCCTTATTAGTATCTTAGGAATCCTGGAGCTGTGCTCCATACCTCATACCACTAGTAGTAGCAGTAAGAGTAGTAGGAGGTGATTAAGTCCTTATTAGTAGATCTGCAGCTTCGTATGTCACAATCCCCATTCTGCTGGAATGGTTATTTTGGATTTCAAGTTAAGATCATTAAGGTCTTGGATTCTGCTTCCTTTGTCATGGTGGTTTTCTTTTCTACATATCTGCCCTTGATAAACATTGTTCAGTCTCAGACTTCTATGATGCATTGTAAGGGACAGCTCTGATCTAGACAGATACAACCTTTAGTTATTTAGGTAAAACTTAGGCTAATAGCAGCTTCCAAATCTTACCTCTAAAAAAGCCTTTTCATGATGCTTTCAGCTCCATCAGTACTATTTTACAATTTTTCAGGGAGTGTAAGTAATCTACCCACTCCTGAATTGCAGAATAAAGACAAACAAGCAAATTTAAATTATCAGAAGTTTCCATGATGAATCTATGCAACTCACTGGAAAAAAGGGTGAAGGACTTGGCAATTTGGAGTATTTTGCTGATACCCTACACAGACCACTACTCCCATACACCTCCATTTTGTCACCATTCCAAATGCAAGTTGACTGAACTCAGAAGAGAATCTGTCACTGTTACCAACACTGATCATCATCATACAGAGAGGATATAAAAAATTGTATTTCTTGATTAGTAGTTTATGACTGGGGACTATTCATTTCCTGGTATTATCAACTTCAGAATTCACCAGGTTTTTACCTGTTTCAGTTTATTGGTCCTAGAATTTGCAGGTGTACTTTCTCAAGTGCGGGAAAATGCAAAAAAACCCAAACAACACCTACCTATGTCCCCATTAAAAAATCTTCATAAAACCAGCAGAGATAAAGTATTTTTAAAAAATAAATTTTAAAAAAAGTTATCTTTTTTGTGGTATCATAGAAAAATTTAACAAGGAAAAGCCCTACAGAGGTGAAGTGGTTCAGCAGGACTGACTGAAATTAGAATGGGCTATCTGGCACCTTGTCCAGCCAGGTTTTTACAGTTTCAAAGGATGGAAATCTTACTACCAGACTAGAGCACTTGTATCCCAGTGCTTAACCATTCATAATTCTTAACCCTCGCATCCACACAGCACATTTCCCATAACCTCCCATTTCCTGATGATTCCTTTTTAACAGAGGAATGGGAAGAAACAGCAAGTCAATTTGTTCAACCACTCTATCAGGAACAGGTCAGAAAACTGTTGCACAGACCTGCTCTGTTACTCCCTTACCTGAGGGGCAAACACACCTGCTGGGCTGCCTTGCTTCCCTCCAGGGCCCTTGTGAGGACACAACAAATCCTGTACTTGCAGCTGGGACCCTCAACACTGCTCTGCTCATCTACAGAAGACAACATACACATGTATGAATAACTGATAGAATGAACTTATTTTCTGTTCCCTAGTCTCCTAAGAAATTTCCCCAACAGAGATGATTTGTTGATCTCACCCACAGTTACACAGTGACACCCAAGTGACTCCTACAACCTGGACATGCAAGCTTAACAAGGGCAAGACTGCACCTACTCATTTTGCCTCCTAAAATTAGCCAGATGTATCCAATGGCAATCCTGAAGGAGTGGATGTAGCCCATCTGAAGATTCAGCTTTTCTTCTCTGGAAAGGAGGAGCATGAAGCAAGGAATTTCTTACAAAGGTTTTCTCGACAGAACATGCATCAAGGATCAGTGCCAAAGTTTTCACTCATAAAAGGTGGCAATATTAGTACAGAGGTTATGGACTTCCAGTCTGAATATCACTTTCATCCTCTCACACAGAAAATCCTGTAATAGGAGCTACTAAATCTTGTTTTGGTTTAAATTTAAAAACGAGTCAGCGAAGCATTTATTTGGAAACCATGTTTTAGTAAATCCATAAATCTACTGTTGAACTCTCCTGTTACTGAAGTAGGAAGCAGTTTGCTGCTTCCTAAGAATTCGTATCAGAAGAACATGTCACATTTTGGTGGATTAGGGGAAAATAGCTGGTGTTGGATGAGATGCCCTTTTGCTTACCTAACCTCACACACAGACACGCTTATGTCATCAGTATGTGCTGCACATGGGCCATTCATAATTTCTTTTTATACTCAGGCAATAATCAGTCAGTAGACAAGGATTATGAAAAAAACCCAAACATTTGGAGAATCCTTAACTGATTTGAAACCAAAAGGCTACTGTGCCATTGGCAGCTCTCAGTTCTGAAACTTTTGCAGCAGCACAATACTGTGAATGAGCAGAGCTTTAGACAGGCACTATCAGTTGAGGTTTTGAGGCATCCTCTGGTATTTTTCTTCACATATTTTCCTGATATCCAAGATGCTTCTTTTCAGGCTTCTTTTCTAAGGCTGCTTCCAAAATCCTTTCTTGGCACATCTGCTTTCCACAATACTTGGAGCCCTAACTGAAACAGTCTAAGTGCACAAGGGCAGCCACCTAAATCAATGGTTCTGTCATGCCTTACAATGGAAGAATTCAGGTCATAACTTTGCTTTATCCAGGTATTGTTACATTTATAACCAGACTATACTGGCAGCAGTCAGCAAGCAGGCAACTTCTTGTCCTTGACAGCACAGAAGTTGACACGTTTACTTCCCCACATGTATACACTGAGTGATCAGTTGCCTGTTAGCTGACAATTTAGTCTTTTCATTCCACAAATGATGAAGAGCACACATTGCTTGAAGGCGGGCTGTAGTCCAATACTGCTCTGCCTATTGCTGTGCCCATTCTCAAGAGGCTGTTCCCATGGAAAGGAAGTGCTGATCCAGGAGCATGGTACCAGTGGTCACATTTCTCTCTTCTTACCCTGCCTCAGTGCACAGGGATGGAGTTGCAGGCAAAGTCCAGTGCAACACCAGCACTGACATCTCTTGTACAAGAACAGATTACAACTGAGCTCTTTCTGTGATGGACTCTCTGGGTCCCATCCCTCCATTCCATTTGCAGCCTTTTCCTTCCACTTCTTAAGTCCATGACTAGTTTTGCCTATCAATAGTGTACAAAATAGTTACTAGGGCTGGGATCAAGGGGATATCTCAGATTTTTATCAGAGAACAAGGGTTCAAGGGAGATCCAAGGGCATTAAATGCAGACTACTAACAAGGACAGAGAGTTGAGCAGAATCTGTGGGAACAATATGGCAAAATCATCATCTGGGACAGGAAGAGGGAAAAGGTGGAGTCTAGGACAACAGAAGTTACAAAACTAATGCTGCTGCACTTAATCTTTGTGTCTGCAGAGACTATATATCCCTCTGTCAGCCATGGCCCACTGGCCTAGCTGACTTGACAGAAAAAATAATTGTTATCATCCCAGCTACTACTGAGTGGTTATTATTTTCTCTTCCCACTACTTGTCTGCTTTTCTCCAGCAGATACTCATTAAGATTGACCAAGTATCACAGAGGTCTCTGATAGTCAATCCCTAGCCCTGCATTGCTATTAAAAACACTTCAGTTCCCTTTCTCCGCATTCATGGATATATATACTAGTTCCTTCCAAAGACTCATTTTTAAAAATCTTTAGAGTCAGTTGCTGACACTTCAGAGTCCTTTCAGAGGGTTAATAGAACTCAGCAAAAAAAGACTAGATACATCCAGTCTTTGAGGAGGCTGAAATCTTGATGATGATTTTGAAAGGAATTTAAAACTACAGGGACTAGGGAAAAAAAAAAGTTAGTTACAAGTTAAGAGATCCCAAGGAATTAGCTGACCTCCTATTGAGAATACTGTGGGCACCACCTCCAGCTCCTTTGCATTTTCATTACTGAGGGATCAAATCCACAATTACAAAAGCAGCATCCATCCTCACTACTCCCTTTAGAAAAACAGCATAATTTGAGGGCACACTCACCTTCCAAATTCATTCTGAAGGTGCTCAGCACGAACAATTTAAAGCAAATGTTCAAAGTGTACATCAAAGAATGGGACAAGGTCGAGTGTCACTTCATCCATTAAGTTTCCCATAAAAAAGTACAGAAGAGTGACTGGTCTCCAAAGTTTATTAAAAATCAAAGAATAGAAAACTTTACATAAAAATATGTCAATTTTAGCTTCCACATAGTTGTCCACACAAAAAGTTTAAACATTTTTTAAACCTGTAGCACATAACCACAGTGATAGCCAGGCCAATTTATTTGGTTCACCATGACTGAAGTGTTACATGATACCACTTTTCAAATGAGTTTTGCTTTAAAATGGACACTAGTATAAGACACCAATTAAAGCCTTTGAAGGCTCTTTAATGTAGTTATGCTCAATATTGCTAGTGTGTGAAGACTAAGCAGTACAGGCTCATGTAACAGCCCTTAGATATTATTTATGAATCAGCTCACAATTTTTAGAACTTGTTTTATTGTGATGAGTCTGGAGCATTAAGACAAACTTTCTGCAAACAGATATGCACTACTCTAGTTTGGAATGTTGCCCTCTCTCCCCTCAAGGACCTGCTTGTGTTTGACAGATTCAGTAACAATATGAACTACTTCTGCTTCAAAGGCATACAGCATATTAAAAAGCTTCATGCTTGACACCTCATTTCAATATTCAGATACCAGTTTTAAAACCTTCTATATCTGTACACAGTATAGATGTCCTGTTAACAGGATTCTTCAGCTTTCTCTGCTAGTGGACTTAGATAACTCACCTGTAGTTTTCTGTATAGCTTAAGAACTCTCACTTAAAAAATGGGAAGTCAGAGGGCATGAGACGTGACCTACTCCCAGGACAATTGTGGTGCTTTAAAAACTCAGGGTTAGGCAGGATGTACATTTTTCAAAAAGTTAAAGACAGTGTTTGTCATGGCAATACACACTTGCATAGTATACCTGTATGCATCTGTAAATTAAGTGCCAGCCACTCATACTGTGTACAACACTGGGCTGTGCTCTCCTGCAACACATTAAAAGATACTTCTTGTAATGCTTAGAGCAGCTGAAGTACTTTTTATATATTTGCTCTTAACAGAACTAATGCATACTACTATACAGATTCCTTAATGGAATCAACATATTTCCTTTCTCCACATTCCTTAAGCCGGGTACCTCTGTTTAATAGTGTTGTTTCAACCCAAACATTAACAGGTTACGTTACTAAAATGCATCAAAGCATGTAGTTCACAGCTTTTTAATTTCATATCAGGACTTGAACCAACCTTTTTCCCACTCCTCTCAAAAGTTTTACTTCTGGTACTACAAATGTTCGATTTGTTGTCTAGTTAAAGAAAATTAAAACTCATTGGTCAGAGCAAGACGACTGATAGAGGCCAGACAATGAGCTAAAAAACACAGGGTCAAAATGCTTTGGAGCTTAGTAAATTCTTAAAACTGTAAGCCAAATCGCACTTTCATTGTGAATCAAGAAGCCTCAAATATTACCAAATGTCATGTTTATAACACTGTTCAGACAACCTGCCAAAACTATGACCCCAACTTAGATAATGCAACCTGGGAAAGGATCTGTAAATTAAAAAACCTCTTCCCCTTAAATATAACTTATGTGATAATATGAAATTAAATTAAAAATTCCAAGTTATTGCACAAATCATACTTCCAATATTTACAGAGAAAAAAAATTGAGCTTTGGGGAAAAAAAAAAACAGGAGAGCAGCAAATTTAATTTCATGAATTCCCAACTTGATTTGCTGCAAAGAAGAAAAAAAGAAATTCCAAGGGGCTGAAGTTTCCTTCACTTCTAAAATAAAAGAAAAGGAACAGATATAGCCACAGCAAAAAAGCTACAGCATTTGTAAATGTCCTTGCAGTTCTATTGTCAGAGCTGCTTCGGCACTGAATGAACCATTGTGGGAAGGCAGAAAACAAACTTCCACATTTAATAAGGCTTCACAGATAAGCACAACTACTTCTTGAAGATGGACTGAACCACCACACAAAGAAACATGCAAAGAAGTCAGCTGCAGATATTTGGCAACACCAATAAAACGATGTGCTGGACGCTGGTCTCCATCCCTCAAGTCGAGTGGCACTCACTCAGTTTGTCTGAACAGGGAAGGTCATTTTGGCATCTGCCATTATCTGCTCAGACTGATAGGCAAGCTGTCTCTGTGTTTTTTCCTTCTCCATATATTACGATTGTACTGGTGGTGTCCCCGGTTACCAACTGGTTGCCTCATGCCTCCACTGCTGACAGGGCTGTAGCTGTTGCCTTGGTTATGAGTTCCTTTCATGGAAAACTTCATTCCACTGTGCTGCTAAAAAAAATAAAATAAGATAAGCATTCATTTAGGCATAAAAACAGCAAACAAAACATGTATTATCAATTGTACTTCCTCAACATATAAGTCACTTCCACAAAACACTGCTTGAAGCAATGGGTCTTTTCATGCTTGTTTATTTGTAGCTGTGCAAGTCCCAAGGCACTAACAGGTTACTAAGTGTTTTCTGAAGAAAATGTCCTGCAAATGAAATGGTGTAGATTTCAAAGCATCCTTAACCCCCTCGGATCTCAGTATGAAATACACTCACTGTACAACTCCGTTATAAAACCGGGGAGCTTTCACATTAAATACTAGTTGTGACAGATGTGTCTGTTTTGGCATATCTCAGCAAGAGCATGACCAAGTGAGGTATTTCAGTCTTTCAGAAACAGCATGGAGAAATCAGATGCATGGGGAGTACAAGTCTGCTTTCCCCATAATCTCAAGTGTCAGTGACAGGCAAACTAAGTATGGCTTGTGAGGAGCTTGTAAATCCTACTGCTGTGATCATCAGGTTACACAGCTCCTAGACTGTACCTCATATGCAGATCAAGACAAAACAATTAAGTGATCAGAAATACAGCATAACACTTTCTTTGGGGGATCTCCAACAACTTGAAATAAAAACTGCCCAGAAAGTTTAGAAGCGGCCTGAGTAAACCTACCCCACCTACCCCTACCACCACTACTGGCATCTCTATCACTTAATGGCTTAATGTGTGTGTACCTAAATTAGGTACAAGAGTTTCAGAAGATGAAACTAAAAGACTTCCTAAATACTGCTAACAGCAATGCAAGCAACCTTTCCTGATGTCTGACAGAAATAACTCAACAGACAACTGATTGCCTGCAACAAGAAATCATTCTAACCTTAAGTGGTTGAATAGGAACACAGATCTAACATTGGGAATAATTGCTTAGAACATTGAAGTAGCTGCAGGTATTTCATATTCTGTATTTCCAAACAAGTGTGAAGCAGAAACAAGAATACCAAGCCACCATTACAACTGTGTGCTTTTACAAAACAAAAATAGTTACTGAAAGCGTAATTCCATAAGCAACATTTTACTGTCTAATTGTTACTAGAAGAGACACTGAACATCCAGAAAGACAAACTGGTGAAGACCAGTGTTGAGGAACACCCACAGTTAACTGCAGAGTGGCAAAAAACCCTTAAAATGATTTTTGATTTATACAGTGTCCTACAGCAACCTAATCAACCTCCAACGTGCAACTTGTAAACTCTCAAGACAGACACACCAAGTGTTATTCAAAGACTACCAGTGGCAAAATAATTCAAGGACAAACAGAAAAAGGAAACACAACCGGAGAATTTTTCATTCTTAAGAAGCACTACTTCCCAAACATAATTTATTGATGTATGTTTCATAAATAGCTTCTAGTAGATGTTTTATCAAGTAAACAACATGAAACTAAAAAATACTTAGAATATTTTATATTTTTGGCAAGTGGTCCTTCAAGCAAACACACTGTGTCACATTCTCATCCAAAGTTTTCTAGTTCAGTAAGTATACCTCTGATTCAATTATATTTAAATATTTATTTGAAATGACATCAAAATACTAAACATTACCCTATACTAGTCAAGCACTAAAAGTAGCCAGTCATCACACTGACCCTCAACTATGTGCTGAAGAAAGGCAGAGGAAAATTTTAGTATTGCTACTGAACAACCAGAACAAAACTGATCAATGAGCATACAAACTTCCAGGAAGCCAATCCATCCACTTTAGTTGAAAATGTGAAAAATCTGGGAATTTCTTCCTCAGTATGAATGAGGATTTGCAAAAAAAAAAAAACTACTGGGAGCAGGAAGGCAGGTGGCCCCAACATCAGACAACCAGCACAGAAAGTATGACAAGTGCATCTACCTGTATCCTAAAAGATGTCATACCCCGTTTGCTCAAAAGGTAAACAAACTTTCAAAGAATGATTAATAACCTAGCCAAAACGTGAACTTGAGCTTGTGATGAAGCATTCTGCATTGTTTTTAGGCCATCAAGATCAACACTGTCAATCCACTGGAGCAGATCTGAATCCATCAGTCTTACAACACATCACTTGAGAGAGGTGCTTAAGGAAGTTGACTCAGGGACCGCTTCAGTCAGAGATGGTACCTTTGTATTTACCAGCTCTCAACTACATTTTGTTTGCTACTTTGTTCATTCTTTTGAAACCATCAGCTTTTAGCATCCTGCAATCCTATTCTATGGCATTTCACAGCTTAAATGACCATCACATTTAATTTCAGCCCACTACAGAATGATCTATCAGTTCTTGGAGTAAATAATTTGTCCTTCTGTTCTCTTAACTTTTTCATATACTGCTGATAACACAGACCCAGATCAAATATCTCATCTTCTCAAAGTTAAACAATCATTCTTTCTTTACACAGAAGCAATTCCATGTGTTTCATCTATTAACATCTTTCCCTATACTGCTTCCATTTGTGTTTTCACTTTCCTCTCATGAGGAGAGAAATGCAAAATTATACTTCCTGTTGGTTTTATCTGCTGCTGCTCAGGGCCTATCACTCTCTACAAAGTTTAAATTATTTCTCTCCCTCCTGGTGCATCACCTTGAAAGGTCCTTCTGCATCCATTCTCAGGTAGCCCTTAAGGTGCTTCACACCACCAGCAAACTCCACCAGGCTTCATCCACTACCTTTTAGATATTAGGCAGCACAAACTCCTGCAGGGAGTGAACTCCTGGTGAACTCCATCTTTTACAAAAACTGAATTTTTTGTTCCTCATTTTCCAATTAGTTAATTGTTTAAAATGGGACACATCATTCACTTAGCTTTTTTCAGTACCTTTGATAAAAGAAATTTACTTCATGTTTTTGGAAATCTCAAGAGGCTTTATCAAACTTCGTTCTCCTGTGCACAAACTTCTGGACATTCCCATGCTCAGGACTCACACAATCACTGTATATCTGTAAGCAGATGATGTCTAGAGAGATCAGATAATCCAAAAAGAAAACCCTTCATCTGTGATACAACGGAGAAATCTTTGATTTAGAAGTTTCAACTTCTTTGTATCTAGTTCTCTAGACAGAACAATCTCTCCCATCTTAAGGCTACTGATTTGAGAAATGAATGATAGAATTTGCTTTGGTTTTTAGCTGTCTTGAATAATCTGCTAGATCTGGAGGGTAAACTAAAGAATTCACATTTAAGACAAGGCTGGGAATGGGGTAAGGTCAAATTCTGCATCACATACCAGGTTTAAAAAGTTTCTAGGAAAAAAAAACCAACAGAAAATAGAAAAGCAAAGAAACCAACACCCCAGAACTTTG
>VYXD01011402.1:205969-258259 GCA_013397195.1 Hylia prasina | reverse complement strand
CCCAGAAAAAAATCTCAGGAAAACAAATCTGGTTGCAATAGAAATACCAAGTAATTACTTGCTAAGGAAACCAAATTTCTATTCTTAAATACTGGCAAATTTACTGTACAAAACTGCTGACATTTAAAGACTGCTATTATTCAAAGCAAAAAATTATAGCCAAAAATCAATCCCCTACAGTTTGAAATAACACATGTAACATAACAGAGCTGAAGTCTAAACATAAACAGGCTTCTGAATTGTTCTGGTCTTTCATTAGATTGTTGTTTTTTTTGCCTAATAGCACTTCTAAAGTAAAGAGGAAAAAAAAAAGGCAGAAAAATGTTGGCAATAAAGTATCTGTGCTCAACTTAAAAAGAAATTATACATACAGTGCTTCAAAATGATTGGTAAGTACTTACAAAGGTAAAGAAAAAGCTTAGAAAAGGCATAAGACAGTTTTCAGAGATCACATATTTACTGTTTTGTTGCTTAGAGCACGGGATTAAACGCCATGACTGAATCTAGTCTGCAGCTGATCAGACTTGTAATCAAACTCACACCTCAAAACCATTTCATGTGAAATACCAGAATAGTATTCACTGCTACCTTAATATGCCATTAACATTTTAAGTATCCCTTAAATAATCTATCATGCATTCTCAAAATATTCACAAAGTTTACAATTATTTCCAAATTCTCTATTTTAGGCTTGTAGCACTTGCTAACTTTTCTAAGCATAACAACATCTGTAAATACACTAAAAAATTTAACTACTTCTTCTACCTTATGAAATAGATTCATTTTTTTGCAGAGAAATTATGGACAATGACCTAACCAACATTTTAGTCACAACTGCATAAGCAGTAAGTCAATTATTAGGCAATCTAGCCTCATTACTTTATATTAGTTAACAGGATTCTGCAAGATATTTGCACATGCTACCTGGGTATACTCTTAATCTGGTAAGAGTTCTATGTATTTCTATGTGGTTTAGAATTCTAAGCTGAAGTAGAGACAAACCAAACTAATTTCTTCCAAAAGTTGTTTAGTACTGGCAATCTAGAGAAATAAGGCTCAAAGCACAGCAAACAAAGACATTTCTCTTTTTGGGTCCTACAGGCCACTTTCAGCTATAACTGATAAAATCTTGAGTCCTGAATAGATTTTACAAAATGAGCCCAAACTCTTTTCTGCTGTAATGAAAAGGGGAATTTTATGGAGCCAACCATAAGAACAGGAAAGAAAAGATAAACCAACATGTGGACTACAAAGAACTCAAAAGCAAGAAAAAAATTATATGTTTCTTATCATCCAGACAAGAGAACTGGAAAAATTAAAGCTGCAAGGGAGCAGATTATTTAAATATTTCATATCTTATTTCACTTCATTACAGACTACTGGCAGAGCTACCAAAGGTCAAGCTTCTCTTCACCTTTCACAACAGGTTAGGCAATACTAGTATGAGCAGCTCCAAGATAAACTAGTATTGGAGAGAGCAGAGGGCCTAGTCCCCAAAATGAGGGACTGACAGTAGACAGCACTGTCAGCACCACAGCAAATACTGAACTATATTATTGTAAAGAAAGTAGAATGACACACAAAATAAATACCCTTTTTGATCTTGTCAGCACCCAAGTTTCAAAACTGAGGGGCAAGAGCCAAAACAAAGCTACCAGAAGACAGAACTCCTACTGCAACTTTGATGCTGTTGTGACATAGGCCATGAAGTGTATCTGCATACTTGTCACTACAGGGAACAAGAGATAATAGCTTTTTTAGCACAAAGCTGACAGTTTCAGACCTTAAAGAGAAATCCTCCCTCACTGAGAATTTTCACTTTTGATGTGGAACAGAAAAACTATTACTACAGTAAGAAAAACCCTTTCCAAATGATGAGGCAATACCAATACAGTACATGTGAAAAAGTCTGCAGAGGAAATAAATATGTCATTATTCAAATCCATCTCAGTCTGTGAGCCAAAATCTGATTACAGTGACACTGGAAGATAAAGGAGTACTATGTTAACAAAAAGAAGGTATGATCTCTACATTTCCCTAAGTCTTTTAGTTATGGTGGGTTTGTTTCTAAGAAACTACTATTTAGACTTAGTCTTTCCTGCAACTCAAAAAGCACTCAGAAAGCAACCACAAATGTGGCCAGGGGATCTCATACAGTCCTATAAACATCTAGATGGGATGTTTATATGGAGACCTCTGGAGATCACTTAATCCAACATTCTGTTGTAAGCAGTCAGATTAGGTTATCCAGGGTCTGGTCAGGCTAAGTCAGTTTCCATACATGGAAGGCTAACACCACAAAAAGACTGTCCATAGATGAACCTAGATGAAAAATCTCTAGTACTGTTTTCAGCTGAACAACCTCTGGAACTCAGATCCAGTTTTTCCTTCTTTCCTTAGCAAAGGAAATAAAACATCACCTTTTCTCACGTTTTGCATGTGTTAAAAACCAAACAATGTTCTGTTACACACAGAAGATGGGAGTCTCACATTTGGAATCAAAACTGTTTCCAAAGTAGACAACCATAGCCTACTTCCTATGAAAACGCACAGACATTGAAAAATTATTCCACCCCAGATGAGAGCACTCTCAATAAAAAAAAATAACAAAAATGTCATTTGGTCGAGTGAAGAAGCCTTCAGTATCTAAACAGCTTAAAAATGCCATTGAACAAATCCAGTCATTTCTAAATTGAAGCTGACATACTGAAAACACTGAAGTATCTCAATACGCAAAGGGAATTCAGCGCACTTGTGCACTGACATGAATTAAAATGTGTCTTTACGAACTTATCCTTCATCCAAGTGAGCTACACTTAACTGTTTGCACTCATCTAAAAGAAATTTTGACTCAAGTCTCTGACCAATTTTGTTTGCAACACTGCTAACCTTCCAGCAATCATCTCAGAGATACCAGCAGTATCAGCAGCACCAGTGAGACAAAGAAACACCATTAATAATTGTTCTGGATAAAAGCAAACTCTGAAACAAAGCATGCTAGCCACAGAAGTGTCTGTAACACAAGATAAAAAAGTAGTTTATAAGTTTAAATGTTCTGCCAAACTCAAAAGAATCTGGAAAAAAAAAAATAATCTACTCTTGCAAGTCCTTTTACAAGTTTGGACCATGGTATTTCAGTACTGACATTAAGGTTTCATTTCCTAGTTGTCTCCATAGCAACAAACATATTCCCAATCAGACACAGTGGTGTCACATCCTTAATGGAGACTCCCTCAGACACACTAGAAGCCAGCCAGTGCAGCAGAGGGACTGTTGCTTATTGGCTTTAGATACTTTGGAATCAAAACATAACCCTTTGGGGGGAAAAAAAGAAAGCATCTTAAAAGTTAAATGAAAGAGTTCTTCTGACCTAAGAAAAAGGAAGTTTCTTCTGTCTTCATTTTGGCAACCTAGCAAACAGCAATCCAGCATGACTTAAACTTATCTCAAATTGGGAATGTAATACCCTCCTCTCCTTGGGAAATGGGAAATGTAATACCCTCCTCTCCTTGGGAAGCTACCAAGCAATTTCTGCCCCCTCTACTCATCTGGACATGCATGTCAACATCTGTTTTTCTGCTTATTTCTAATGGGCAGCAATGCTTCATGAACTGTTCTGCTCCCCCAGGTAAACTTTCAAATTGCTGTCAGCAGAGTAGAAGAATGATTACCTTGGAAAAATGATGGATGATGATGATCCTGAAAAGCACACAGACCTGTGCCAAGAACTTAATCAGTCCCTGAACTATCTGGAAATTCTCCAATTAACTATGCAGTACATAAACAGAATTGGTAATCACACCAAACATGCTTCAAAAACCAAAATACCAGGAAGCTTTAAGAGCAGCACTCTGGCCTAGAAGGCAGTGATTTCTTCAAAATACAGTCAAATGCTATTGGCACCTCCTGCTTTTGAGAGTTGTACTCGACACTTAGGTACAAAAAGTTGCCAGGGAGAAAGCTGAAGACACCATGCAGACAAATGAGTCCCTTTCAAAATTTTTTGAATATGAAAGAAAACTTACTTCTAATAAAGTCTTACACATGTTCAAATCTATCAGGACAGGAGTCCTCTAAGATGGAAGAATGCGTCTATTGAGAGTTATAAGCTAGCTGAATCTCATCAACTCAAAAGAAAAGAACATCAGCCTCATATAGCACAGTCATGCTCCAGAAAGTTGGAGGTGGAAAGGAGATAGTTACAGTGCTTTGGGTAAAATTAAATAATTTCCCATTTCTGACTCAATCAAACTTGATCAAAAAACCCACTTCTACTTCACAAAATATAAGCTTTTGGTAAATTCAATGCAAACAGCCTATTATTCCATTTCTAAACTATAGGTAGCAAGAAATTCTTCTGACTTTCTGTGATTTTCAAAGGCACATCCTTGTTCAGCAAAGCCACAAAATTCCTGCTTTTAAACATATAAGTACTATAAAACTACTAACAGAACAGTTAACAATCACTTGAAAGGACAGCCAAGGAACAGAAAGCCAGAAAAAGTGCTACAAAGCAGTTGTTTTCTAAGATTCAAAATTCTAGCAGAGATCCAAAATTCACAGAACACATTGCCTTTACACAACTGTGGCAAACACTCTGAATGCCAACTTGGTTTGTACGAACAACTGCATGCCTCCTAACCAGCTCCAGGGTACTTTGTCAGAAAAGCAGAGCTGTTAAGCAAAGAATGATCTACACTAAGTTTGTATTTTAGATGAAGTTTAACTTAAAATAACTCTCCAGTTTTATTCTTAAAAAACTTCTAAAGTTTCAGCTTGGACTGCATTCACTAGCCAGTGAATAACCAATTGCAGACACTATAACAGAAATATATTATTCTATTAGCTTTTCACTAATCCATTTCCTGTGCAGGTAAACTGGTATTGCCTCAGTGGGACTGAGTATAGGGAAAGAAAGGAGGAGAAGAATCTGTGTAATCAGTTAGAAGCTTAAAACCAAAGGCAAGTCAAGGGAAGTGATCATTTCCCCTCTACTCAGAACAGGTGAGGTCACACATGAAGTGCTGGGCCCCAGGTCTGCATTCCCCAGGAACAGAGATATGGTCAAATGGGAGAGTGTCCAGTGAAGATCTATGAAGTAAGTGCTGAATCGAATCAAAAAAGGCAAAGTCATTAACTTGAAAATCTCCTGGTCCTTGATTCCCAAGGACTCTGATATAGAAGGACTTGGAGAAGAAGGAAGAGAACCAGACCAAAACTAAGTTTCAAAGAAACCAGCTCACTGTTTTGTTACTATAGGCAATCTACAACCCACAATTTGCATTAAGTCACATGTGAGGCATGTTTGACTAACAGCTTTTATTATTAAGACTGAGGAAGTGTTTTCCTACAGAAAGATGCACTGAGGTTTTACCAAAATGGATACATTAGCCAAAATACATTCAGGTCCCAGCACATTTATGCACATATTTAATTTTTTGGTAAACAATCTTGTGCACATGTCCAGAATTAATCTTCTCTTCTCTACCCTTAAAATGTATTTTAATATTACAAGTGTAACATTACAAGTGTAACCACATCTGTTCTAATAGTTCAAAATCAAGACAACTAAATATGCCTAGAAAGGTCAGTACTATTCCTTAAAACTCAAAAACTATCTTAGAGCTCCACCACCTATATGATGGTGGAAATTAAACAGCCTAAAGATCTACAAATATCCCACTAGGTGGGACTCTCAAATACAACCTAAGGAGTCAAACACCTGACACTCCTTTAACTTACTCCTGGGTGTCTGTATTGTGGAGGGGCTCTTCCACTCTAGACCCTTTCCCACCCTTTGTTCTCCCCTCACCTCTGACACAGCAGGTAAGTACTTTATGACCACATGAAGCTTAGCACATGCTCTATGAAGGTCATCCTCAGAGGCTTTTAGACTGACAGCACAGCACACATGACCTACACCTGCTCGTGACAGAGTTGCTGGCTCATACCTGATTACTGGCGGCCATTATCAGGGCTCTCGGAGGCGCAGATTGGGGTTTACCACTTGGCAGGGGCAATGCGGGCGCTAAACTGGCCATAAGCTGGGTCGGTGCTTGAAGACTGAACTGGTAAACATTAGGAGCTGTGCAAGGTGCTGTATCTGATTCCTTTTGGCAGAGAAAAAGGGGAAAAGAAAAGCAACTTTACAGAAAGTACAGTATATACACACTATGCACGTGAAATTGAACCCAAATATTAACTCAAGTGAATACTGTAACACATAATGATTTTTTTAATAGTAAAAAAAATAATAAAAGCCAACACTATGTTTATTTTATACAGCTAGCAAAAGTTTAACTGAATCTCCATTAAGAAGACAATGTCAACAGGTCTATGGCAATCACAGGTCAGTTCCAATCAGCACAAATCTAAAGCCAAAGTTACGTCTCTAGCAAATTCAAACTGGAAGATGAGAACTACGGTTGAGAAAAAAGAGAACAAGAATAGCAACACTGGGTGGTAGAAGGGCAAGAATTTTAGTTGTCATGACAGATTTGGTCCTCAGAACAGTGTTCTGGAGCATACTGATTTATATGGCAAAGTTACTCACTGTAAGTGTTACAATCTTCTCCCACTCTACCCAGCAACAGCAAAGTTAGGGCTCCACCTACCAAGAAACAAGTTGATGCTCTGCCAGTCAGGACCAGTACATACCCACCAGTCACACACACCACTGCTCACAGGGAGTTCTGCTCCCCTCACTCCCCATCTAAAATCTGAGGGGTAGTTCTTCAGGGAAAGCAAGATGGATGCAGGATAACAGAAAAGATTCTGCAATGGAACTGATATCACTGATTACCATTCTTCCTCCTTCCAGCCTGGTCACCTGCAACCTCAGATGCATCCTAAACTGACATACTGGTGATGCCGAAGTACTGTGTGTCTGGAGCACCTAACAGCCAGGAGACAAGCACAGATCCAGGGGTTTACAGGAATTACTGAAGTCTGGAAACACCCGACTACCTCAGCTCTTAAATGATCAATTATTTTCTAAGTTGAGAAAGGTGGAAAGCAAGCTACAGCCTTTTAAAACAACTTAGAAGACAAAAACTCTTGTATAACTTATTTTTCAGCCATAACATAATGGCAGAAGTAGCTTCCCCTACATTTCATTGCTGTTTTTTATCATGTTCTTAACTCCAAAGCATTCTGAACTTAAGACAATGGAAAAACCTATTCTTTGTCCCAAACCACTAATGTTTTTTTCCACTTCCAGCTGTTAGGTTCAAAACGTAGCAAGACATGGGGGTTGGCCAATTAGTAGTTTAGAAGTTACCACATTAAAAGGCATTATTGGCTCAGGTCAATGCGGATCTTTACTGTTGAAGTAATTACTGAAGTATTCTATTGCTTTGTCTCTAAAGATTAATTACCTGGAAGAAAAGACTCTTCACTTAAGTCACGTAAACTTTAAATAGATCTCCAGCACTACTACTTGCCCTCAAATGGCCTTGTTTTCTAAATTACATTCTTCAGTTAGAGAATAGGCTGCTCAAGAACAGAAACAAGAAAATGCTTAAAAGTTTTTCTCAGGGAAGAAAATTATATAAGTGAGACTGACAACTGTGAATACTGAGTAGCCTAAGCAATGAGCTACTACAAAGCAAAACTTGCATCCCAGCTGAATTAAATACTCACAGTACAGAGAGACTTCAATAAAACCAATTTGTTAGAACAACCAATCTGTCATTGGTCTGTATAAAGTTGTGCTTACTAAAAAAAATAAGATCTAGAAAGAAAGGAGCTGCTTTCCTATTAGTTCAACTAGTGATAAAAGTTACAGGATGCCTCTGTGAAGAAGATAACTGCATCATGAATTCACTAGAGACACACCATACTCATAAAAAGAATCTGTGCAGAAAGTTCTTATTTAAGAGACTGAATATTTATTCTTTAATAAGTATGTTCATCATAGAGGGAAACTACATACTGTAGCACTGACCAAGAATAAGCTTGGTTGATGCCTGGATTATATGGCATTCTTCTCTTTTGCCTCATCAACAGTATCAACACAGCGGGAACAGGCTAAGGTCCCCACAAAGATGGGTTTCCTTGGACATTTTTGGTCATGGAATTATTAAAAAGCTACTGAGAAGAGGGGGAAATGAACAGATAAGTTCTAAGCATGCTCACAAGTACCCATGAACTAGTAGATGGGATGGAAAAAGGGACCTTATTGTCTAGCCAAACCAGTGTGCAAATCTATTGCACTGCAGCCTTCACAAACCTGACCAAAGAACAATTTTAGTGTCTCCATTCAAAGGATCTCCCCTTTCTCTTCTGCTTAGGTACAATTATATCCCTGAAGGTTCACATACCTAACCCAGATGGGACACTTCTCATTAATGAGATTTCTAAGGGGCTTCTGAGCCACAAAAAGTTGCTCAAAAGAATAAAGAGTAGCAGATGGAAGAGAAAACAGCATCACATCATTTAACTGAGATTAGACTTCACCACAAACGAAACTTGTGTTGCTTTATTTTGATTTTGTAATAGGTACCTTCCTCTGCCACAAGTGTTATTTACTAAAATACATCTCATAAAGGCAGATTCTATCTTTTTTCTAAGGCAATCCTGGATTGCCAATGGCGTTACTATATAGAGTTGACTGGAGTACTGTATGTGAGCTCTCAATAGCATCAAAATCCTTCTGTAAAGAACAGCATTACCCTTCTTAAACTGAAAGATTAAACTCAGATCAGAATACTGAGCCCAATGTGATCAAATCTGGCTTTCCATAAACATGGGATACAATGAAGGATTAAATCTTTCTTGGTCTTCTGGACCAGATTCTTAAGTGTAACATGCAAACTTGAAGCACTACAGAAGTTCAGATGATCTACAAGTAAATATATGGAGGTAACACGTTCGACTGATTTCAGCCGATAATGTAGGGATAAAGCTGCAAGACTGCACTTTGTAGCAGTACCTCATCCTGTAAGGAAAATATTTTCTAAAAATATGCTTTTGGAAACCAAGGAAGACTAACAGATCCAGGTTTATCCTCCTTGGACATTTCCATTTTAAAACATGCTCTTTAACCAGTTTCAACTTCCTGATTAAGAACTTAGTATGCAGAAGGAAGATTTCTACTATTCATAGCTCTGATCACTGAAGACTGCAGTTTACTTTAATGCTGGAAAAAAAGAAAGTATGGAAGATACCTAGAAACTCAAGAGTTACTGATGAACCTCTGCCTAGACAGAAACACTGAAACACTGCAGTCATATGAAAGATCAAGAACTGAAATCCAGACTTCTCTTCCTGACATAGGATGAAAACAAAGTAAAATCATTTACTCTTCTGCAAAATGCATCTCCCATTATAAAAAGACCCAGGACCTCATCACTAAGAGAATATTTACTTGCCAAATTACTAACTAGGTCTGGCCATAAGAGTTTATTTCAATTCCATTAACAACTGAAGGCTTAGGATACCTGGTAACTTCTCAGTTAACAACAGCTACCATTTCAGAGCCTTCCATTTCCAAGACAGTATGCTTTCTTAAGAGCTGAAGTTGCCTAAGATTAATTCCTGACCCCAGTATGTTTAAGTTTGGCTCAATGCTAAAGGAGTCTAACTATCCTAAAGTTAGTATTCACAAATAAAACGACAGAATGCAAGTTTCTTGATAATGTGGAGGATTTGGGTTTTCACCCCCATATCCAAGAATAAACTACCAAAGTCTTGGCAAAAGGATCCTTATTGTTTCTACCCTCAAAATTTCTTCCACTAATTAAACTTTTCTTTTTCCTCTTTCCCACAACATTCACGAGCTGGAAGCTGTGAGAGAACAATGACCATTTCAGTAAAAACTTTGTTCCATCTTTGAAAGCAAACAACTGAAAATTGTTGTTTATAGTTAACACTTTAGACTACACATTTTCAAGTTTTCTTCTCCTTACTTACAATTACAGTGATTTAACAGATAACTTGCTGCCAGTCTTACTCCTTCTGCCTCTTTTCCCATTCCAGCCTTCCCCACTACACCTATATTAGCATCTAACATTATTATGTGCTAATTCAGAGGTGAACCACAGAATCAGTAATCCCCTTCTTACTAGTTTCACTTTCTGAATCAGCTCACCACAGGATTAGGTGAACACCAGTGCAATAAAGCAGGAGCAGCTAATGAAAGGACATTTTACTAGCAAATACATCCTGTTACTGAATTGGTTTAGTAAAGTGCAAAATCACACTCCTTTGAAGATAAAGCAACACCAGAGGACTTCAGACATTTCATAGCTTGGGGCCATGCACAGGAGAAGAAGTTCAATGCATGCTCTCACTTGCATGGCTTTAGCCCCAGCATATTTAACTGTACTTGACAAACCACCATGCTTCCAAAGGTGACTGACCCTCTGCCCTCATCCCATTTCTTCCACATTGTGTGCCATTTCCTTTGCTGGTAGATGGAGCCATAACTTCAACTATAGTGTAAATAAAGTAGATTTGAAATGAACAAAATTTTTACTTCTATGGAAGGTGACAAGCAGACAACCGGCATTATTCTACGCAAAGCTGATCAACTATTCACACATATTTAAAGTTACTTTGGCTAGGACACAAGAATATTCAGGCATGTAGAAGGAAGAGAGAAAACTGTGTAGCTCTTGTTCTCAGGCTGAGAATTTTATTAGGCAACCTCCTTTGCCCCCATTCCTTATACATACAATTTCAACTGTGACTCTACAAATTAATCAGTCATTAAGATGGATTTAACAAGACTGTTAGAAGATTTTACAAGAGCTGTTACATATTCTGAAATGTCAGTCCCTCTATAGCAGATAAGCACGCCTCATGCCTGCAAATTTAATCACTTTAAAAAAAGCACAACGTTTATCCAGACAAGATATGTCATATACTCTATCACCTCTCTCTGTGAATATGGAAAACAACAGTTCCTGCAAATAAGCTTAAATTTAGTGTGGCTAATAGGAAGGAAGGTGAGGTGGTTAATAACTTCATTAAGCATGTTGAGCTCAAGTACAAAGCCACAATTACTGCAAAGCAAGTAACAGTTCAAAAATCAGTGTGGATTCTTGTGCTCATTCAGCAGAACTGTAAGAATAATGAGTCTTATCAGTCATTTATATATTACTCTCAGAACGTAAGCATCTAATCAAGGTACTGAATACATAAAACTTCAGTACAGTGAAAAGACAGATTCACAAAACACTGAAGATTCTGCTCAAGATATTCTCCAGCTGATGGGGCTGAACCATGGGCAGATCAAGCACTGACATTCTGATGAAAAGTTTTATAACCTGTAAGGGTTACAGTTAAAATTTCAACAACAGTCTGAAAGACGGTATTATAAAAGTTAAAAAGTTAAAAAGAGGCAGGGACTGGGTCATCTCCAAAGCAAGACTACAGGGATATCTTGTTCACTAAAACTTCAACTGCCTTGGCATGCCTGCATAGTCTTGAGAACTCAGAGGTCTTCACAGAATTATCTCATCATTATCTCATCATCATCCACACAACATTATGACCAGAAATACTGAGGTAAAGTGTATGAAATTTGTTAGAAATTTCTTGTTTCTTTCATGGACTGGGTATAACATTATATACCCATAAGGTAACAGAAAAGAGCTTTAAGAATTTCCTATGAGCCATTTTATCTGCTGCTGCTATCCATGCATCACTGTCACACAAAGTGTTAAGCTTTATTTGGCATAACATCATCAAAACTGCAGAGCATACTTAGCACTAGAAATCAAACCAGACCAAAATGAGACTGCAAAAACATACCCAGGATTATTTCTTACTTGGCAGAGACTGTTGATCAGGCAGTAGATATTCTCTAGCACTACTCTAGGAGTTCCTGAGCTAATGAAAAGCATTTTTCCGCAGTGCTTAAGCAACAAGAAATCCTGGTCACCAATTATAGAGTGCAGGTCCAGAACGCCAAAAAATACACCCAGAAAAAAAAAACCCCACCAACCAACCAAAATAGCATTTTCAAAAGGAATTTGGTCACTGCTTGGATTGTGAGACTAGTATCTGCAACTATCCAAAACAAGTAGAGAGCTGGGGGTGAACATAGCTCATTCCATCTGGTTTCAGATTCTCATAGCAATCACTTAAATCAGTATGAAGGTGAGATTTTTTAATGCCAGAGGCTTGTTTTCTCCGGTGGAACAGTCTGAATCTGGCTTACATACAGTAAAAATTCACACACTTTGCACTGTCCTTGATGTCAAAGACATTTGTAAAGCATGTTCCATTATTGACTTCAACATTGGCTGGATCATGTAGGAATGCATGGTATTGTACAACTTACCTGTTTGCAGGAATGGGGAATATGCCTGCCTTTTTTCAGGGCAGCATAGGGTATTTGAAATCAGCAGAAAGCTTAATTAAGAAAAGACTTACTACATAGATCAGTTTGTTAATTAACTTAATTAAGAAAAATATATGAATGGTCTAACATATTCTGATAACCAGATTCTTTGTATCCGTAAGGTTTTTTGTTATGTGTTCTTTAGTTTGCTCCTGATCGCTAACATTCACATTCTTCACAGACCCAAGGTAACAAGGCAGGAATTTCAACACTCAATATTTTACACAGAACTGTATTAGAAGTACTGCTGAGTCAGAGCTCTGTATTGACATGTACAGTAGGACAAACCTATAAACCGAACAGCTCTCCCACCAATAGTTACAGTGATACCCAAAGACAGGCTTCTCTTGCACAAGTTCTTTGATCCAAAATTTACTGGCCCGTTGAAAAGCTGTCCTTTGTGATTAAGATTTTGCAGTTGGCTAGAACACCTACTAAAGACAGCATGGCTAGAATTTCATTGGCCAGAGAGTGCTAGACTAAGGCATTTTGTAAATAGCTTTGCTACTTTGGGACATCCATAAAGGATACCTTTTGTTCAAATAATGATTTGGTCTCATTAGATCCAGTTCCTAATTTTGGGCTGTGTAGACAGTGACCCAGAAGCGTGTTCTCCTGCAAGCTAGTTCCTAGATGTCCAAAGATGAAAGCAAACATCCTCCTGAGTTTCAGATGGTATGCTGAGAAAAAGCACATAAATCTAAAATATATGGGGAAAGAGAAGACTGTCCTTTAAGGAGACAGTTCTCTTGTTCCTCAGTGGTACTTAAGTTCTCATCTTTAAAAGGCTGCCATCAGTATGGAGAACTCAGGGCAGTAGCTGTAAACTCTTATTTTCTTTTACTTTTCTGAGCATATACAGAAGTTGAAAGGCTCGCTTCTAAATGTTAGCTCTGGTTTATGCCAATCCAATCTTGAGAAACACATGTTCCTTGTTACTGTTCTGTTCTCCTGCTGCTGGAATAAATCTATAACCATTGCTTTAGCTGACAGACCCGTAAGTCCAAGACACCAGAACAATTATCTACTTAGCTGCTGAGTCATATTTACAGATTATTAATGCAAAACCTGTAATGCTGTCAGAACTCCAAGGAAGCAAATCTTTAAAAACCATACAGAATGCTGCACTGCAACGAACCATTAAACTACAGGGTTTAATAAAAATTGTAGGATCCCTGTGAGCAATACTGCAATAACGTTTCCAGGACATGTTGACAAATATATGCAAGGCCTACAGACTTATCATCAGTTAACAGTGATGTGATGACTTCAAAATATAGCTACTTCAGTGGACTGCTGGAGAGGGGCAATGTGAGAAAGGAATGTCACATGTTTTCAAGCCAATTTCCTCTTCCTCCACACAAGTAAGCTAACTTGTATTATCCTGGTAGGTAGAACCCAGAAAGGACCAGATGCAGTTGATCACTATTACCAGTAAAACTTCAGCAGCAAATACAAAAGTAAATACGTTATCTAGTCCCTACAACTTAAGAGACAGCATCCTGCACCTCATAAACAGCAAAAGATATTCTGCAGTCAGGAAAAGTACACCTCCTGAAACAGTATCTTAATATAGAGTTTGTGCTTAAGGTTAACAGTGACATAGGGAATAGTATCTTGCTATTAAAATGAAATCTTAATTACTGGGAAGAGGTCAGCAAGCTGTAACTCTAGAGTCCCCTTGTCTTCTATATTTTCTTTACAATCCACACCTTCCTTTCAGTCTTCCAGTATGAGAAAATTCCAAATGATTTAACTTCAAATAAATCCAGAATCCTTCCCAAAGAACAATGCTTCCACAGGATCAGAGGTAACACTGTATCTAACTCTAAAGTGATGAGACACGCCATATTCATAATTACCTTCAACTGAAGCTGACAAAAGCTCACCACATCATGCCTATTAATAATAATTAATATTAATAGAATTTCTGGCACCAATACCAAGTTGCCACACATGCCAGATGTTCCTCTGCTGCAACCTGGGCACAGCACTATGCCAGATCATGGCACAGATCACCTGACTATTGCAGAACAGGAGTCTCTTCCTGAATCAGGTGCAGCCCAGAACTGCTCAGCCAGAATTTTCTCTTCCTCACACACCCAAGCAAGAGTAGGATGAACTCATCAGTCATTTGTCAGAAACCTGTCTTTCCATTCCAAATTAAGATAACATGCTATCAGTCTACTAAGGACATAATGCCAAACCTGGCCTTTCTCACAAGGACATGGACACGATTTTTTGTTAGCCAACATAACATTTCCCTTTACTTTGTGACTGCCCAAGTTGATTTCAGTTCTATCTTGTTGAGAGCTTCCTTTTCACTTTTCATTAATTCCTCTGGCATCAGGCAATGAAGTTTCACCTTCAACATCAGGCTAAACAGGACTAAGGGGAGTTCATAACAACTCACTATCCAATATTGTGCACTCCTAATGTAATAAGCAAATATTTGCATTTTTCATAAAATTTATTACAGCAAAATCTTTCCCACCGATTTACTTAAACCAGGAGCATGGCTAATAGTATCACTGGCAAGTATCATGCTGTTCTTTGTTCATTAGCCAGATGGTACAACTAAAACATTTGTCCTGTTTACTGAAGGTGGTATAAAAAGGCAATTCAACACCAAAAAAACAGTAAAGTAACTATGGAAAGTAACCAAAACATATATAGGCAGGGCTTGTCTCTCAAAAGTTATTAAATTTTTCTTGAATACAATTCCCAATTTTTAATTCTGTATTTGAATAGTTTTTGAAAGCAGTCAAGAAACAGGTATTTGGACCTCTCTTGGCATCATCCAATTATTCACTGTCATAGCTGACTGCATATTACATCTTGTTCCATCCATGCCTCTACCTGTGACAAAATGCTTCAGAAGACTTACAAATGAGCTGCTCATGCCTGGCAGTGCTGTGCTTTATAATCTGCACTGCCCAATTCTGCACTGATTTAACTTTATACCAAAACAAAACCACTTGGCAAAACCTTAAAGAGTCTGGGAACATACCTCAGGAGACTGCAGCCTCCTCTTCCAGGAAGTTATAATAACGCCCAGCAATTACTTTAAAATAAGGAAGCTGACAACAAGACTTTATGCAAGTGCCCTGTTACCACTAAAGCATGAACTGACTGCTTAGCTGACAATAATGAGTATTATTCACCTTCACAGCACAATATAATGTTCATGTTCAATTTCACGTATGGCAAACAAGGATCAGAATTTGACAATGGAAGGTTTTGCTTAATGGAGGGATATATGACGACATTTCTCCTATTTAATTAGCTACTGTTAAATTAGGTTGTTATATTTCATTACATCTAACTACTACCACAAAGGGTAGCAAAGACTTAGAATGGAAATAAGACCCATTTAATTTAATTTTAAAAAATACTTGATTTCAGTAATTCTTCGGAGCATTGGACATTACTGATTTGCTGTAGCACCTTAGGGATAGTATCACATTAACTGCTATTGTATCAATTGAGGCTTTGAAGATAACCTCTGCTACTTACTAGTTGAACCCATTAAAAGAAAAAGCTTACAATGTCACTGCTGGAGAGAGATGACACAGAAGAGGCAGATGAACCAGAGGATAACTGTTGTGTACTGGCCAATGACAACGCCAAGTGTTGATTATAAGATGGTTCAGAGTCTCTGTTCTGCTGTTGTTCTCCATTGCAGAGAGCTATCTGGTCTCTTATTTTCAACCTATTATCTGTTAACAGAAAACATAAGTATCATTTAAGAGCACAGAATACACACACATGGGCCTTGAAGTCTAAGAAGAGCTGCAGTTTAACAAGCTAATTGAAAAACAAGCTCAGAGAAAACTAATCTCGGGTTAGAAAGTTACAAGTTCCTTTTATTTTTTCCTGTATATCTAAATGATTCATTTCAAGGCATGAGTATTTTGAATGACATCAAATTCAAGAAAAAATTTTAAGTTGGTTTCCTGCTATACCTACCAAGTTCAGGTGATAAATTAATTTTGCTCCCCCACTTCTTTTTAATCCAGGCCCTGTAGTCAATCACTTCTTGGGTCACTTTGATGATTCTACCTAATGTGCTAAAAAAATTTTTCAATTAAGTATTAAACAAAGACTGTTGGTTACATATTTGCAAGCATTTTAACAAGCTACCAAATTACACTAAAAATCAGTTTAAGATATCCCTAACCAAAGAATCTTTTTGAAACTTCTTATTTTTAGCACACCATTTAATCTACTGAAGTACCACTTATGTTCATATTATTTTTCTTCTACCATACTAGCATGCAAGCAATGACACATAGGTAAGATTTTTACTCTGTATTTCTAAATGGAGTGCGTATGAACTACAAAGAATGCACATGCTGATCACAGTATATTTGATAAAACCAATTTATGGTTCTAGCGTTTCTCCATACAGAAAGTTTTGCCACACAATCTGGATTATAAACAGGTATGGGATGCAGAGAAGACAAAAACATCCCAGCACCACAACTGACTGACTGGAGACAGAGACCTTCACTAATCTTTGTTTCTGTGGTTTACAAAACAACGTACAAGGTGTCCAGGCCCCCACAATTATAAAGGAAGTCCCATGGAACGTGAAGTAGTGGAACAAGGAACAGACTGGCTCCAAAACAAGGCAGAATTTCAATAAATTCATAACAGTAAGAGGCTCAGAGTAAAAGCTTACCTGGTCCTGCTGAACAGTGACCAGTTATCAACAAAGTAGTGTTTTTCTAACACACTTCCCAACATTCAGCTATTTGAATCATACTTCTTGTGTTCTTGTTTGAGAGAGAAATTGTCAAGCTTTCTTTTCATCAGAGATTAGTCACTGAAACACTAACTATAAACTCCACACTCAAGACATACAAAGAAATTACTATTGTACAAAAATGGGCTGTGCAAAGTTACCACTGAGGAGCAGGTAATGTTATTTCTTTGAATCTTCAATGATTACATTGAAATTTATTTTGTATTTCATATCATAAAGGTACCTTGTACTGGAATTTTGTTTTGGTTTATGTGTACAATGGGAAGGCAGGATATACAAAACCCTAATATATTTAAGACTACCTTTACTAGGTTTCATAGTAACACTTTGGGTAGCAATAGTTCTCCTACTATCCTAGTGATTACTATCTCATGCAAGACCAAATACCACATGTTCCATGTTAGTCTTTCAACTTTAAAGACATGTTACTGTTCACACTGAAAAAGTCAGTCCTGCAAACATTGAACTAAATAATATCATCTAAATTACAAGTACAAGAGCTGCAGATGGGCCACCAGGACACAATGCATGTCATCCACCATTCTATTTATGTAACCTGGATAAAATAATGCATGCTGGAAAATAAAATCTTGAATTCTACAGAATTAAAGGTGTGGTTGTCACTACTCAGAAATTAAAGAACTGGGTTATAACAGATCATACTCTGGGAACCACAGTTCAATAGCTAAGTAGAGCACACTAAGAAAAGAACAAATAAATCAGAGGATTACATTTGTTAATGCATATTCCCACGATGTAACAGCATTTTAAATACTCAAGGCAGTTCTGGTTTCTCAGTCTCAAAGAGCAAGCTGAGCAAGAGGAGACAGAATGAAGACAGGGATGACCAAAACTGCAGAGATTCAGCTGTGGCTCTAAAGCTGCAGATCCCAAGAGAGCAATGCCATGGGACTCAAACATGTACCAGCTGAGTCTTGTCAGCACCAGGACAGGGAAGGAAATCTGGCAGTTAAAAAGTTTCATCTGAGAATGCCTTAAGAAAGAGTTGAGCTTTTACTCTATGGTTACACATAAATTTCACAACTACCAGCAGCTGCGGTCTTGGAACCAGAAAGTGAACACAGGCTAAGCAACGCAAGCTTATTACAAATAAGGAGTTTGTCAAGCCTGATGCTTCTTGGAATACTTTCCTGGAAGTGAAGAGTCACTAAAAGCAAGAGTCATGATTTCAAACAGCAGAAGCAAAAGGAACAATAGAGGTTGGTATTTTTATCAGACTGGGTGACTGACATACCAAAAATGTCTACTATTGAATAGGCAAAGTGGGTGAAGCAACTGCTACACCAACAACTGTGGCAGAGTTGCATGCACAGAATGGGGGAATATGCTCTCTCACCAGTTCCTTTCAAAGAGCATGGAGATTAAAGCTCTGAACTCTCTTTTTTGGTATAAAGGCAGAAAAAAGGAAATTCACTAAGTTATAAGGTCAGGAGTCCAAAGGGAGATCCATGCTACACTGCTTGTGCAACAAAATTAAAAACATTCATTATGAGACATCAGAAACTGAAAGGTGATTAAGGTTATACTGACATGTACCTAATAAAGCAGCACAGAAAGAGGAAGCAAGCATGATCAAACCAGGTATTGATCTCAAAAGAACATCATTTCCTATGTATGCGATTCAAGCATATCCATGGGTTCAAAGAATTTTTTTTTAAAATAAGCATTTGAAAGTTGGGCTTAAATGTGTTTTCAACTGAAAAATGCCTAAGAACAAAACCAAACTATTAATCTACCCTGCCTTTATTGTGAAAAAATGTCATGCTTTGGGGGCTTTTATTTTCACTGAGGCCACAATTTCTACAGATGTCTGAGACAATCAATTCTTCACAGATGTTTGTTTGAAAGACATGAAAAAATGCCATTAACTGGTTAGTAAAATTAGACAGGTCTCCTGAGAAAAATGCCCCTTTAAGTTTTTTTCCCTTAACATTATCATATAGCAATACCAGGAATAAGCTATTTACGGATCTAGTTTATTTTATAGTAAGAACTCAGAAGCTTCTTTTACATGTTGCAAGACCTTGGTTCACAGGGACACTTTCTAACTCTCATTACAGCACAATTACTGGGCAAATCAATCTTAAGATCACTCTTAAAAGGATCAGAGTGATGACATCACATTCAGCAAAATTAAAATATGGAAAGCTCCAGCCAAGCTCCATGTGAACACGTGAGTAGCAGAGCCTGAAAAACATCAAGTCTGAAAATGGTCAAAATAACTGAAATATCCCCTATATATTAAAAGTGCGATATAACCTAAAAGTACACTAAGGTGCACCTGAGAATGATCTCCTTGCACATGACGATTAAAAAACCCCAAACCTAAAACCTTTACCCTAACAAATGCATTGTGTAGGAAAAACTGGTATTACTGACACCTTTTAAGGGACAGAAGGCATTCTATTAACAGTTCCCAGAGCTATTTTGGCCAAACAATGGCAACCCAAAGCTAACATATAAACCTGTCAGCAGTTAGATCAGTTGAGATGAACATTAGGAAGAGACCAAACAACTTTCAAGAACAAAGATGGAAAGATCACTTTCTATCTGGCTATGGTTGTTTTGAAGACTATCACCTGTAAATGACAACTCCAGTCATGCAGTAGGAAACTGCCTAGGCTTTCTCAAACTCTGACCTGTTGCCATGACAGTCTCTTTCCCTTATCCAGGTGCAACATGTCTATCACAATACAGAAGAATTCCAAGGTATAAATTTCTAATTTATATTGAAGGGCATGTGATGACAAAACCAAGTTTTCCATTCCTCATTCCATATGAACTCCTCAGTTTCCCGAATGTGGCTACAGAGCTGTTTAGTGATGCAGTCTGAGCACACACTCATAGCTGAACTAGGTGACAGACCAACTTGTGAGCCAACATCCTGATCTGCAAAACAAACATTAACCTAAGGATCATTTTTGTCACTTCCAGAGCAGCAAAACTTAAGTTTGTGAAATGGTGCAATACCACTCTCCCTCTTGCCCCAAATGTGAACTCCAGCTGCTTCTCTTGATCTGCCTGTCATCAGCCAGAAGCTGGATCAACTTCTTGACATGACAGAAGCTTTGAGATTCTTGTTTTCAGTCAGACCAGAAAGTCCATCTGGCTCACCTTCTGACTGCAGGATTGCTAGATCTCACACAAGGCAAGATTCAGACTGAGAAGGAAGGAAAAGCACAGCTGACAGAAGACAGTACACAATACTTAGCCTGGGTAAAGTATAATATGAAATTACCTTAATATAAAGGCCTTAGGGTGGTAACAGATAACCTACTATTTAAATGAACATGAATCTAAGCAAGAGCTTGTTGACAAATATCAGCTAAGGTTTCCTGTGGCTCATCAGGAAACAAAACTGGACAAATGGTCACTTGTAGGAGAAGTAACATCCCTGATAAGTAACAGCTGTGTTAATTACCCAATACAGCTTCACCCCTGATGAGTCACAGCTAAATCCAATAAAGGTAAATGTGATAAAAAGGAGTGGGATAGCTGGTGAGGGGGAATCATAAAAAAGAAGGATCCTGGGGAGAGATATCTCTGCTGTGTGGTCAGTCTGTGTCTGCAGTCACAGTCTAGCTAGGGAAAAGCCTGCATTCAGAGTCTGCAAACCAATACCTGCAGTCTTAGTTTGGCAGGAAATAACCAGCAGTCAGAGGCTGCAAGGGAAGCCTACCGTAGGAGCTTGCTGCAGCCAGAGTCAGTGAATGGCTGGAGTCAGGATGGCTGAGCTGTAAAGAATAAACCAGGACCCTTTTCATGCTGTGATAAACAAGAAGTCTGTGTCTTGGCTCATTTCTACCCTTCAACAAGATGGCTGCTGCAACAGTCACTGACTCAAAACTGAGTCCAAAGAGGGGCAGTGAAGCTGGTGAAGGGTCTGGAGCAATAGTCCTGAGAGGATCCAGGTTGTTCAGCCTGGGAAAAAAGGAAGCTCAGGGTTGAGCTTAGTCTTTACAACTACCTGAAAGGAGGTTGTACCAGGTGGACATTGGTTTCTTCTCCCAGAAAAGTGAAAGGCATAAGAGGAAATTACCTCAGCCTGCACCACAGAAGGTTCAGATTAGATATTAGTAAGAATATTAGTAAGGTTGTCAAGGACTGGAACACGGTGTCCAGGGAAACAATGAAGTTACTGACCCTAGGTGTACTTAAAAGCCATGTAAATGTGGCACTGAGGGACGTGGTTTTGTGCTGAACATAGTAGTGGCTGTGTTAACAGCTGAACCCAATGATCTTAGGGGTCTTTTCCAACCTAAATGATTCTATGAAACTGTCATTCCTCACAGACTAAAGAAATGAGCTCACTTGTGAAGGCACACTCTTTCCCAGAGACAGGCTAGGGCCAAAGATCATATGAAAGCTGTTCAAAGAACATACTGAGACCAATCCTTAAGCAGGAGATATCCTGTCCATAACTGTATTTCACAGCTAGACTCACGTCTCTGTGGTCCTAAATATCAAGAAATCAATCACGATTTTCAATCACCTTGGTTGAAGACACAACACCAAACTTCACCTTGCATACAAGCTGTACAAGTTCAAGATGGATCAGTCTCTTATCTTCCTAAGAGGAAACTCCCTTTTTCCAAGATGACTGAAAGCTGTTTGCTCTAATAAAATCAACCAAACTGTTACTCAGGCTCTCCAAAGCTGTTCTTGGAAGGGGATATGTGAGATTGACTGGAGACAAAATAGTGTTAAAGTAATTTCTGTAGCTGCAAGAACTACCTTCAGGATTCAGCTCATTACTGTTTCTACTAAGAAAGCTTTTCCATGACAGGAGATAGCTTTTAATTCCCACCATACCGCAGATGTTCTATTTGGAAGCCTAAATGACCCCATTGGTGGTAAGAGTGATGTGAATCTATCCCTTATTATGCTGTGGGACTTGCCACTACAGAACATGAAGAAGAAAAAGGCCTATGCTGCTGAAGGACTACAATCTGACTTTTTTTCCCCCCATTGGGACTATCAAAGCAACAGCTCTCTAAAAAGCCTTAAATTAATACAGACATATTTTTGTGTTGGATTGACCCTGAAAAGGAACTGCAACAATCACCAAGACAGATGTGAAATCTACTGAGTGTCATCTACAAAACAGAACTCTACACAGAAACTTTCCCTGGGAAGAGGAAATATGAATTCAAACCCATCAGACAGTTCAAGAATGATCCCACTTAGGAAAAAGCTAGCCCCAGTTAGAACAAAAGTGAATAAACTTACCCTGGGGAGTTCAGCCTCTTGCGACTACCTATCCTTTCAAGTACTCTTCATTTAATCTCGATACCTCTAGTACAGTGTCATGTTCTACCAGAAGCCAGTCCCTGGTCTTAAATGGAGCCCACTGTTCATAGTTACAATTATGCTATAGTTTAAACTACCTACTAACAAGTCTAGAAAATGGATCAGGACAAAGGGGACAAAGAGCTCACAGATGGTCAGGCTTTAGGTCAGGCCACCAGAAAGGTCTTCATACAGAGCATTGACCACTCTGCCTTACAGCAGGAAGAGGGATCCACAAACATACCTGGGTTACCCAAGCACATAGATTTCACTGAGACCAAACATGGACTGCTGATTTCTTGCATAAACTTGTTAGCAAACAGCTCATCATCCACTTACAAGTCCTTTGGCACTGACAAGACTGGTGATAGGGGAACTATTTGTATACAGAACTTTTCTGAATGCTGTTCCTCTTGCAAGCCAGTGGCATGACAGGTTCTGAGATTCAGATGTCACTGGCACAGACAGCCCAGAACTCGCAGACAGGTCAGACATGACACCTGAACCCTGCTGCTGGGACTGCTCCGCAGGTTTGCAGTTGTTAAAAAAAAATTCAAACATTTCCCAGATACAGTAACTAGTCCATGCAAAGTGCACATACTGATGACACCTGAGGCCCCCATTAGATGCTGTACAAATATTCTTTTTGATGCCTGTAGTAAATACAGACACATGATAAAGAGATTGACTATACCCTTCAGAGAAAAACAGAGAAGTTAACGGAGGCCAGGACCCAAGACAGGCAAAACTTCAGGAATCTCTAGGTTACTCTATCTGTACTTAGGTAAGAACAAAGTTTTTCATTCAGTACCAAAAACTGTCAGCCAATACATATTTAACAGTGACATTTAATATCTTAAAACAGCAGTCTCAAATGTTAGTGCACAACACTCTGTTCCACTTCTTCTGTACCTCCATCACAGTGCAGTCTCAACCTCTGTGAATTTAATATCACTGCAAACCTAAAGGATTTACAGGCACTCTTGAAGTACTGTCAGTTTTTAAGCTCAAAGTGAAAGACTCTGTTCACTTTGATGGAAACTTACTGGAGGAAACTATTTCACCTTCCAGTGACACTAATGCTGAAAGTTTACATCATGACTAGAGTTTGCAGTTGTATTGAGATGGTTTATGTGACATCTTACACCCAGCCTTCCCTGTGATTAGCTGGGGAGCTCAAAGCCATTTTAGGGAAGTCTCAGGGAAGAGACATCCTCTGATCTAGCCCAAATTCACACTGAGGGTTAGAACAAAAGGCACTAGAGCAGATACATGAATGGAAATACCACATGGCTTCCATGCCTTTAATGTCATTCTCCTCTCTCTTTCAAAAAACAGAAATTGCAAAGGTGAGATCTCAAACTACTGGTTGTGTTTCTATGAAAGAGACTAAGAACTGCATTAAAATGGCACATCTAGAAGTATGCCACTTTTAATGGCAATTCTGCCATTATGATCAAAAGGGACTGATTCTATTAGTTTGGTTTTTTTAATATATTAGTTTTAATTATTTTTTAAATTCTTAAATACATACCAAGTCTTTTAAAACAGCTCATGGGGGCATGTATTAAAGAAGCAGGGAAAATCTTAGCCTTGTTGTCTAGTTTTCTAATTGGCCAAACAAGCAATTTGATCGCACACATTTCTTTCTGTCACAACACAGACATGCGTCATACTAAACATTAAATCAGCAAACCCTCCTTTGAAATACTTCAAGCAGAATGTTTGAGGAAAGACAAGTTATCTTCTGGGTCCCCTCCACACTGTCAGAATCTCACACTGGACTCACCCTGGGTTTTATCATACTCTCTTCATTTCAATGCTGCACACTGAAGTATTGCACTCTCATATCCCTGGGCAGCTTAAATTTCTATGGAAATTTCAATACAACCACAGTTAAACAATAAATAGCAACATTCCTTTTATGAATCTAGACCCAGACATTCCTAACTTATTACACAGACAAATGGATATTGAAAAAGTGAACTAATTACCTCTCAGAATCTCTGTTTGGATATGATCTTGCAAGTGGTGATACTGCATGGCTAAGAACAATGTAGGCATAATCAAAAACTTGTTTCACTTGCATGGCACCGTAAGAACTTCGGCCAACGTCGTTTCCTGAAATAATGTGACAGTCATCAGAACATCTTTTTTTAGTATCAGTTACCAAAATATTACTCATATTTAAAGCTCAGAAGCCTTAACAATACAGCTTAGCTCTGTTTAAACCAGTTATCCCATCCTAGCCATATCAGGAAAACCAAAGTGTGCCTATCTCAACAAAAGAAATTGACCTTAGGAATGACACTTAACATAATGCATTCAATTTACCACTTTTAAAATACTCACATATAGTGCTTGAAAGAAACAGACCACAGAAATCAGCTTAAAGCACTTAGAGCTGTCTTCAAGAGGGAACCTACCAAGCTTAAAGCATCACATCTCACTTACCAGTAGAGTTTCTGCAGGCCAAATTCAGTTTAAAATTTCACTTGTGGAACCACATTACCTTCATTAGGTCAGACTCACTCACATCAAACCCTATTTAACCTTATGAAAACTACAGATTAATAAACCAGCACATACAGATAGTTATCTCCACAGGAAAAGCCAGTTTTTCAAAAATCTATCATAGAAGATTCCAGAAGCTTTTACAATACTATTTTTTGATCAAGTTTGTGGCACTCTCAAGTACCCTACTTTAGGCATGAGAGACATTTTAACTGGAACCCTTTCCAAATCTATTGTCATGTGAGGAACTGCAGAAGAAGAACATTGTGCACCTTCTGTATCAGTAACAATGTACAAGAAGATACCTAGAACAATCTTGCTGTTACTAGCAGAAAGCATTTGGGGGCTTTCCATGGATGTATTTGGCACCAGACACCAAAATTCACTGTCAGCACTCAATTTAAGAAACAAAACTACTTTTGAAATTGCATAAAATATGGACTAGATCTTGAACGGGTGGAAAACTGCTTACAGGGAAAGGTTCCCTCCTTCAGAATGATGTGCAAAATGCTGTAAGAACACTAGAAAACAATGAACCACCAAATATGGAAATCAGCTCAGGGCCCATGAATAAAAGAAATCAATGAAAATTCTGCTTTGAAAAATTGATGGGTAAAGGACAGAACCCATCCTTTGGACAACTGAATCCAACAAGGCTGAATTGGACTTCAGAGGAATGCTTCACTACAGACAAACATGCTGAGATCTGCCACACAGGGGAAAAAAACAGATTCCTTTCAAAACTCTCCCACCATAATGCCACTCTAACAGAAAAGCATAATCAATGAAAATTAACTGAAAACATAAAAGCATTTTGAGAAAACAGATTTTTTCCAGTAATTCACATGGTCAAATAAGAACTGATCAAGAAACACTTCCTGTTTACTGACATAACTGAGTATCTTGCTCTGAATGCACCACTGCAGTATCCAGCAGCCACCAGGCTCAAAGTTACAGAAGCCTCTCCAAATGGTTTATTTACTCTTGGACTTCATTCTGAAGTAAAAGCAGAGATCAGTGTGGGCCTCGGACAGTAAATCTAGGAGGAAACACACAGTAATGTTCTTCACAGAGGACTTCATGAAGGACTTAGTACAAAGGTGGTTGAAAAGTGACCAAAATATTTTAGTGGTCACAAGATCAGAATGTTAATTCTACTAGGAAAGTAATGATTAATTCAGTACGGGCTTTTCAAAGGCAAGACACTTGCATCCAGACACATAATGATACTCTAAACATAGATATATAAGAGAATTAAATTGAGAAGCAATACAGAAATGGAATACATACAAGTGGCTGAACACACATAATCACACCTCTGCCACTAAATTCAAGTCCATCTATGGTTGGACTTGATGTTAGGGCTCTTTTCCAACCTAAGTGATTCTATAAATTCACATAACATGAATTAAGAATACACTCAACACACACTCAAAGAATCTGTATTAGTTCAGTCTAGCCTTATGCTTGGTAGGTACATTTGACATGTATTCTGCGTAAAGTTATACCAAAATGAAGACAGGGCTGCCACAAAATATTGGCTATTCCTTTCATCAGTTGTCACCACCTTCTCTGTTGTGCCAGCAAAAGAAATCATAAGCCTTCCCTAAACCCCTTCCAGTAAACTTGGGCAGTTTAGTTTAAATCAGTGAAGTTGTGTTTGAGTTTTGATTGAAGCAGATTTGAGAACAGAGGCAGAACAGCTCATGCCATATCACACATTCCTGGATTGCCTCATTCTGCACCTGTAACTAGTTAATAAACATGTCTGAATTAACAGGTCTTAATCAGTTATACAGTCTGCAGAGCTTTCTATTTGGGCTGCAGCTGGAGCTACTGTGAACTGCACCTGCCAAGTCAGTATAAAGATGACCCTAGCCAATCCAGAAAGCAACATATTAAAAAAGCCAGAAGATCACACATTTGCATTTTCTGCCCTGAATAGATCTTCTTCTGAGAGATCACTCTCACTAGAGAACCATGTCTTACATAACTGAGCATCTTTCTTTGTCACAATCTAGACTGATCAGTTAAAGCACGCAACCCAAATGCTGTCACTCTTTAAAAAAATCATACATACTTCAATCCTCAGATGTACATTAGCAGATAACAATGGTGTGTGATTTCATGTATAATTCAATCCTTATTTTTTCTTACAAAGCCTTCATCCCTAAAGGAGCATGTCCAAAATTTCCATCACTTGCTATCAGTATTACCACTCCATCAGGTAGCCTTCCTTTACCTGAAGCAGTTTTAAGAACACGGCCTGAAAAGGTAAAGGTAAGACCATGAGCTAGGACTGAAGCAGACCCATTTATGTTAAGCTATTAGGTAGTAAACATTGAGCATTAAAGAGGTTCTTTCAAGTGCTACCTTCAATGAACCTGTGTAGTTTTATAAAACACTTATGTTTTATACACACACACAAACATATATTTGCAGGTTCCAATGACAAATAGCTGATACTGAAAAGCTGCAATGAATAATTTTGGGCAGCCACTATGGCTAGAAGAAATCATCTCACAGATGTTGCCAATCTCTAATCCATTTACTTCCTGTACTTGAGGCCTATCAAGATGCAGAAGCAAGCAACATGAAGCATAACAAACCCTGCAAGTTAAAGATTCTCTTTTCAAAGAAAACATATTGAATTTAAGGTTTAGAACTTTGATTACTGCCCACAGCAATTAAAAATGAAGAATAAACTTTCTCATGTAGGGAGAGGCAGGGGTGGAACTCCAGGTTTAAACTTGGTGTTGAAGAGCAGCAATTTCGCTACTCTAGCCACTGCCAGTCTGAAACCAGTTCAAAATTATTCCTGTTCTGAGCATCAGAAGTGACTGGAGGACCTTGATTATCACCTTATTCACAAAGGTATAAAAAAACAAGCCCCCCAACAGTCTGCTGGATAAGTGCCAAGTTTGTTTTATAGCCACAGATTAAAAGATTTCTCAACTGCAAACAGTCATGTCTTCCAAGACAGGATACTGCTAGACCAACTCCAAACAAACCTCTTCCAAGATGACATTATCTACCCTCCTCCAACATATTCCTGTGAACAAACTTCTGAGTGCCTGGTTTTCCAGTTTTCCTTAATAAATGCTTTTACTTTTGACATATTTTACAAAAAGGACAAGTGCTTTGAGAAACTGAAAAGGTGCAGCTACAAGATGTTAATGGAAACTCCCTCCTTTAGAGAATGCTAAGGGAATTACCTTCATCTCATTACCCTGTCCTAGGACACTAACTCAAAATGAAAGATCTTAGACTATGTATAAAGATCAAGTACAAATGATTACTTCAAAATGCATCACTGCTGTACTAGTCTGATAACTCTAAGCCAGACCTCAATAAGCTTCCCACTTGAAGTGTAGACTTCTGACGTCTTTGTTGGAATCCTGGTTCTTAAATCACAGCAATTATCATCTTCTGGCACACAATGATCAGTCTCTGAGAATCTCTGAGGAAACCCTGAGGAAACCTAAAAGAATCTAAGAAAATCCACTACAAAAAGAACACCACAACAATAGTTTGATGCCTGTTCCTCCCAAATCCAGGAACTAACAGAGGGTAATATGCAGGTACAATGATGTACCACATCCTTCTGTTGACACCTTTCATCTCTTAGTCAGACATCACCCACCATTTCACTTTGAATAAAAACCAGTTCCTCCACCTTAAAGAAACTAATCCCACTGAACACATTCCTGTTCCCTTTCCTTTAAAGCTATTCTTTTCAGTTATACCCTTCAGTATCCCACTGGTGAACTAGTGCATACACTCACAGGAGCGACTTTTACACTACTTTGATAATCTTTGAGAAATTGAAAGGGAGAGGTTTTTTTAATCCCGGTACTTTTTGTCTCATTTGGGGATTAAGAAGCCATCTTTTCAAGTATTCTTCCAAGGCTTAACAGGAACTTTAGACATAGTTGTTCGTGATCAGGCTAAAAAAAAGGATTGGAAAACAAAATTAAAAACTTGTGCATACAGTGCAAACACGGGTTTGCAGGGGTAAAACTCTGCAGCAGCTTATGCTACTTTAAATCAAGACATCTGTGTCCTCTCTTTATCAAAATAAATTATTCCCATCTCCTTCACAGTACTGCCACCAACCCTCAGAGTCAGACACTGAGTGGATCTGAACACAAACCAGTCAGAAATGACTTGTAAACCGGCAAGGACCTGAACCCATGGAAAGATTTTTGTACTGGGACAGAAGGACTAACAGAACTAAACTAAGTAACAGAATTCTAGACATTACTAACATACACTTGACAGGCAATTTTAGGAATACGTGATTAAGTCTGGATCTAAGGAGGCTGTACTCATCAGATCTGATTCAAAGAGGCATCCTATATGTTCAATGTAACTTTCCTCCTAGCTTCATCTGGCAAGTTCTGAAGGTCTGTGGTAGCTACTAAAAAATATCATAATGAGACAGTGGTCAGATAATTTCAAAATATTGTCAGGTTTCATTTCCATTGCCAAAACACTATCTCCTGCAAGAATGAAATTATCTCGCACCATACAAACTCTTCTAGAACTTAATTCTTATCAACTCTTTGACAGCATACAGCTAGTCTTTCTCCTAAACTAAAGTTCTTTGTTTCTGCAAGATTAATGCTCAGAGGAACAGGTCAGAGCCCCTATTAGACTTGAAATGTTTTTTTCTTCTCCAGAATACTATCAGCAGTGATTAAAACATTGCGCAGCACACGCAATTTGTTCTCCTTCCGTCCCCAGCAGACAGAAAGCAACAGAACTGGAGGGTAGTAAAGGTTTTCGACTCTAAACAATTGTGGCTCATGCTGCTATTCTAATGGGTTTTCAGGCAAGTAAGTACACAGGTATTTCCTAAAGCAAGTATCATTGACAATGACAGTTATGCACCATCACGCCCTAACCTATGTCTGGCCAAGTACAAGAGTCATGATGGACACAAACACTGAGTTATAAACAGATCAGAGACATAATTAGACAAATGAGTATCACAGCCTGCAACCTGTTCTAGGGAACTATGAACATCCAGCATAATGAGTATTTTCAAAAGGTGCCAGACTTCAGCTCCTGATCCATGGTATTTGCTTTAAAAGTGCTGTAAATAAGCAGTCTACACACAAGATGTGACAGTGTGAGCTTTGACTGCCAATTACATTCTAGAAGTACTTGTGTTGAAGTCCAAATTAACTGAAAATTGACTTTGTTAAAAAGCTGGTTTGGAATTTCAGCTACTTGTGATGGTCTAAATAGAATACAAACTGAGCACTATAAAGCTGGAAATTTTCCTGAGGCACTTAGCCAAAATTAAGCTCAATTATTTTGACAGTTACTGAATCAAAACCAAATCTTAAAAAAAATAATTTTATGTTAAGTACTTTCAAAAGAATATGCAACTCTAAAACTCTAACTGGCATTCCCTAAAGGTCCCTGTGCAGCACAGAAGCCAGTTATGCAAAGCACTCCCCACACCACCACCACAATGGAGCTGGTTTTTACAGATACCCACCCCTGTTCCTGCACTATCTCTGTGGCACTGCCCTGCAGGACAGGTTCTGTATCTGGGGCACTTCTTTCCCATATGGTGTGATTTATCTCATGTATGGCACCACAGGCTGTAGCACGAAAATCTACACCTTCCAATCTCATTCTCACAGTAAATAATAGAGAGCCATTCTGCTAACAACCCCTCTTCCAGGATTTCCTGAAATTTTCTTTCACTACCTCTCAGGGCTGTCAGAGAATCTTAGTATGTACTCAACACAGTTCTGGATCTCCAAAGCATTATGCAACTGCACTGTTTGCATGTAATCCAATTTACTCAGGCTAAGAATCCTGGGAGACTTCAGGTCCATATCCCTCAGGCCTCCTACCTGACTTTACCTCTACACCAGCAACAGCCTCTTCCCAGTGCAGCTTCTTAACTCATCTGACAGACTAACACAAGCTGAGAGCACAAGCTGTGCCAGAGCTCTGGAATATAGCAAGAAGTGTACAGTCTTACCAGGCAGGAGAGGATCTTCAATACAGAGCATGGATGGTCTGTATCCATTAGTCATAACTTTCATGATTTCTTCTTTGGCAATATAGGCACCTCCATTTTTTATTCTAATACCAGTTTTCAAGTAGTTAAAATTCCTTCCATAGAGTTCAAAAAATTCTATTAGAAGCATTCCAAGGTTTTCATCAGCTCTTCTGGCATCAATTCTTGGATGTAGCTGTAACACAAACCCGTTTTTGCTTATTAAAAATTAGTATTTTTTCAGACCATAACACAGGGCAACAAAAACCTCTCATTTAAACAGCTGAGTATTTCTTCACATAATTCTCAACTGAGTCATTCACTCCTCATGTACTTAAACCACTCTCACATAACCGAGAGGGGGCAGCACTTCAGCAGTATCTGGCAGCCGAAGAATTCTTTTATCTCTCCTCATGTGGCTTTTTGAGGATTAGGGAATTGTTATCCCTAAGTCAAAAGCAAGAAAGAATACTGCAGACTAATTTATAGCCTAGTTAGTAACAAAGTAGTACCCGATTTTCCACAGCAAATTCATCCCTCAATGTTTTCAGAAAGTGAGGGGCAATCTAGGTGCCCCAACTGAAACACAGTTTGTGTCTGTATCTCCACTTACTATATTTGGTATACAAAATTTACAGTAATATTTCAGCCAACACCACCAGCAGCAGAATAACTAAGTTTTCCATTATCACAGCTGCTGAGCAATGCTAACCCCATACTTCATCATACCTGTATGAGGCTCACTGTCACAAAAATGTCTTATGACAAGTTGTAACTTGTTTGTAACATTGTAACTTGGCTATTTCACCAGTCAAGCACAGCATCTGTCTTAAGCATGTCAAAACCTAACCAACATATAAGTAAAAAAAACCAACTTGACTGTTGGATTTCATAATTTTAATAAACAGTGAAATCAACTATGCACATTCAGTACCAGTAGTCTGGGAAGCAAAACACAAAATGCATCCTGCAGATTTATAAAGCACCATTAAAGTGATTCAGGTACAGGCCCTGGTTAGCAATGCACAGCCTCTATGCCTTTCACAAGGCTCCTGCTTCTGTTCAGTTCACACAGGATAGATCCTGGATGTTTAAGAGGTACTCCAGAGGATCTTTCAGGAGTCAAACACTCAGAGCCGTAACAGTAATGCTGAGCATTGCAAGGGGCATCTGAAGAAACAATATAATAAAAGGGCATAGATACAGAAGCCAAAATATTTTAAAGAACCCAGAAACAAATAAGGAACAGACTTACCTGAAGGAAACTAATTGCCATTAAAATTAGGCTGTAAGAGCTAATTCCACCAGTAAAAACTTCATTCAAATCCCTCTGAAGGAGGAACTGTTTTAATACTAAAATCAAGTAAGGTAGCAAAGAATATTTCTGCAAAGCAAAATAAGTCTTATCAATGACAACGTCAACATTCCAAAACAAAGTACACAATCTCAGCACACAATGACACATCTAATACAAAAATATTTCCAGTGCTGTGCTATACAGTGTTTCCATGGGAAGAACAGAAACATGCTTTTTTTATTCTGGAAATGGATGGACAGACTTTAATTCTTATTTGATCGAAGACCTTACATATCAAATTTATTTCCCACCTAAACAGTAAGATTTTATACACCTCTTGGAATGCCAGTGTCACTTAGCATAGCTAAAGCTTTCACTCTACATAGTACTTTTACTACAGGAAACTTTTCAGTGTGTAGATACGTAAAAATTGTTTTTTGACAATTTAGCAAGACAGTGTACATAATTCAGCATCACTTAAATTCAAGCTAAGCAAAACTTTAAAAGAGACTTGCTTCAGAAGCAAAATTTAGTGCCTATCTGCAAATCTAGACATGACTGTAGAAGTTCTTTCACAGTATACAGGTTTATTCACTCAAACACCTAGCAATCAAAGGGAACACTGAATGGACACCAATAGATAATAAATTAAAATATCTGTGTTTAATTAGTATTAATGAGAATAGTCTTCAGCAATAAATTGTCAAGCCACACCAAAAAACGTTAGCTAAGAATCTAGCACATCCTTGGTAAGTAGCATAACATTCAATACATGGCTGATACCTTCATGTATTCCTTGATAAATCGAGCTGCCTTCACACCAGTTTCTACATTAAAACTGATGTCAACTTTCACTTCTGTCTCCTGGTCAGTGAGTTTTATTATTGGTACCTGAAAAGAGTAAGACAAGAATGTGAGTCCCCAGAAATACAACACTGGTTCTGTTCCCTAGCTTATTCAAGACACATGGATACTAGCAGTCCAAATGAATACAACTTCCAAGTCTGTCTGAGAGGAGGTAACAATCCTAACCTGACTGACAAGTGAATGCTTTCTAGGGAGGTGATTAATGTACAACCACGTTAACTTACCATCGCTGTGGTACTCTCCCACAGCCATTAGCTATCTGCCTTCATAGCTGCAATAGCAGTGTTTCATATGACAACTTAATTTACCTAATTTAATGACTCATTCCAGTTAATAGGAGATCTTCTCATCTCATAGCCTGTGGGAACTGCATTCCTCTGACCCAGCATTGCATCATTCACTTACTAAACTGACAGAAAACCAACCTCACATAAAGTAATGCCTATTGGTTTATCCTGATGAACTTGTTCAATGTATATTCAAACGAAAGCCAGAAGAGAGAAAGCAAAGCAGCCATAGCACTATGGCAGGAATAAATTAATATAAAATGACTGAATAGGTAAGTTTAGCTTCACACCACCACCTGGAAGGCAGTGCCCTACAAAATCACCTTACTATCATAATCTAAATTTCAACTGATAGTATTCCTTTTAAATTAAACTCATCACATTTTTAATCTGAAATGGAAAACAAAAAAGAGCAGAAGTATAGCATCATTTCATACCAACATCAGAAGAAAAAAAAATAAGAAGGGAAAGTAGAATTATAAGCCTAGCCTAGGGCCATTTTCCATCATTAATTGGTAATACAGATTCTGAAAATCCCAGTAGTTCTCAGGTAAACCAAGGACTACCAAAGCTACTGTTATGTACTGCTACTCTAATGAAAGCCACAGAAATATTATGAACCTAAAAGAGGAAGACTGTTTTAGAGGCCACAAAACAGAAGCTTGCTAACAGAAGTTTGGAATACTCACCTTAGTCCCCTGAAGTAAACATCACTTGCTCAGTAACATAAAATTCTCATGCATTAAGTTTTTAACATATTCAACATGATTCAGGCTTACAAGAAAGATGCAAGAGATAACACACACCAGTCTCACAAATGGCATAAAGCTCTCAAGTAATACATTTTGGATGGGAAAACCCAGTGGTAGGCCTGGAACACTTCACTATGCCATCAGAAACAAGACAACCTGAAAACCGTGTTGAAAGCTAGACAGCTCTAGCTACTGGTTTAACAAATTCACCTCAAAGGTCAGTGGAAAAACATTACGCAAACAGTTAACTTATTTTACTGAATATTTTGGAAATACTAACTTTCAGATCTTTACGGACAATATAAGTATGAAGTACAGCCTTCAGCTAACACAGTACACAGAATTATCTATATCCATGTAAAAGACTCCATGCTATTGCTAAGCACATACAGATTCCACTGAAATCTTGCAGAGAGCTTAAGACAATATAACTTGCTTCAGGAATTAAGAATACTATATATCACCAGCATCTGAAGGGGTCTGAAAGTTTTTCAGTTTGGTATCCAAAGCTATTACTTACCGTAGCTTTGTCAAGTACTTTAATGGAATATGGCTCAGCCACATTGTGTTTTCTCAGTGCTTGCTCCAACAGCTGCAGAGGGGGTCGCTCCCATTTCCCAAAAACAACTAGATCAATATCACTAGACAAAAAGAACACAGCATGAAATCCATTAAGCCTAAAGCACAATACACTACCAAAAAACATGGTGAGACTGGCATTCTACATGTTACAAGTCGTACAAGGTGACCATTTTGCAAGTTGCAATGCAGGTTCCCAATACGCTTCTTCTGGGAACATTAAGCAAGAGAGCCCACAATGTTTTAGCACCCAAAGCAGTATTCTAGTTTCTTGCTCCCATTCCTCTTATGAGTTCTTTTTTGCTTTCCTTTTCCTTTTACCTTTCATGCTCCCTCCCCTCTGACTTCCACAGCCCAATTCCATCCCTCATCTATTTATTCATGTTTGACAGGCATTTTAATAATCCAAAGAATTTTATTAGTGATTGGTATTCATAAAAACAAAATTTCCAGTGCTTTCCTTCTGAAAATTTAATTGATGTAAAGACAATATCATCTTTAAAGCAAAGCTACACAGGTTTCCACATCCAATTGAATCATTCAGCGATATAAAATGCCAAATCAAGTAAGACATTTTGCTCTCCAAAAAGATGGGAATACAGCAATGTGATGGTTCTTTTGACGCAGTAACTCTGTGATAACTGACATCCTCAGGAATTCATCTTATTTAACAAAACACAATCTTTACAAGGGAAAGGCTAAACATTCAGTTTTGCTGTCTCTTTAACAAAAAAGAAACCAAAACAACAAATAACCCCAGACACAAGGAAGAAAAGGTAATTCACCAAAGGGTCAATAAGCAGAGCAGAAAAGTTAAGATGATATATCAAATACTTACCGCAAATCTTGAAGTTCAAAAGCTCTTCCCTTTGTTACATGAAATACTAGATAAAAGTTTTACTGAAAGTTGGACACATTTGCACATTCTGTTCTAAACTCCTCTTTGAAATTTACCATTTCTCTAAAAGAAGACAAGAGTAAACTATTACTTACCTAGTTGGAAGATAAAGCCCTGTACTAAAGCTGCCAAATATCTGGACCTGAAAAGAACACAGCAGGAAAACATCTTGCAATTTATGAATGCTCACTTCCTTTTACTTTAACAAAACTTCACACTTTTCTCCAGTAGTTAAGGATATAGCCAAGTTAAAAAGTTACTTTACTGTATACTCTCTGTACAAACACATTTTTTCTTACAGATGCAGCTTTAGAGGAAATTTGGCTTCTTTAACATGAAATAACTACCAATTCATCTAGCAGAGAATAAATTTAAGCAAGTTATTTTCATTATTTAGTTCCAGTTTGACAGACATACAAGCTTTTATCAATTTCCTTTCCTCTTGCTCCTTCCTTTCCTTACAGGACAGCTTTACTGAAATTGGAAAAGTTTAAGGGAAATTTTTTCCAAATGTTTTGGTTTAACAACCAGCAAGTACATCTAAACATATCATTCAGATAAATACAAATACTCCAGATTTTACTGTTAATAACAACTATGAAGTAGCAGCAGCTGTTTGTATGTGGAAAAGCAACCACAATGAAGTTACATCCACAGACCACATCAAGTATTTTCAGCGAGCCTCCTATCTAAAGAATTGAGATGTTCTTCCCTCTCTGATACAGCAGAGCCCAATTTACAAGCTCACTTATTTTTTTTCCTGAGCAACACAGGCCCTTTTCAGTGTTTATATCCATTTCCACAAGGTAGAAAAATCTCACTATGAAGGAAAAACATGGGTGAGGATGAAGCAGATGAGCTTTACAGTGTTTTCAGCTCAGTGCTGTGGCCTGAGCCCTCACTGTCTGCCATGGAATGCTATGAAATCACCATGGTCTGAAACATTTTTCTGGTTGCTAATGACAATGCTGCAATGTGGGAATCAGAAAGGTGATGCTAGAAATAGCTTAGAATACATTTTTTTTTTGAATAAGCAAACTAATCTATTGGGTAATAAAGTGTTTGAAATTACACCAGCTTAGACTGCAATTTATCTCAGGGAGGACAATTTCCCCATTACAGCCGGACTAAAGTCATTCCCTGAATGTCAAATTTACGAAGAGCACAACTCCCTCCCTGCATTTAATTGCTCTTTTGTAAAATATTTTGATTTTAAAATATCCACACATTCAAGACTCCTTGCAGAAATGGACACATAGGTAGTCAGTCTCACTTTAATATTCAAAATTAAATTATACAATCAATTTAATAAGCTGTTACTTTAAGAAATGCTCTACTAAAAGCTGACAATTCTTCACATTCCCAATTCTCAAAACGGAAAAAGCATTCAGTAGAATTCACTAACCCAAAATATAGATTTGAAATTTCCCCACTTTTTCAAATAGGTTTCCAAATACTGCAAGAACTGTGATATTAAATCAATTGCCTTAAACTTGGAAGAGTTACCTGTTCATTTCTAAAAGAAAGAAAAATAGCAAGGTTAAGTGAACCAAGCTCTACGATTTACTAGAGAAGCAAATCACAACTGAAGCTACACTCACGTCAGCGGTAGGCCAAAGATCTTTGATGACTGTTTCTATCCTTTTCACAACTTCTCTTCTCATAGCTGCTTCTTCAGGACGAGGGGACATGAAGTCATAGAAGTCAATGATTTCTTCATGTAGTCTAATGGAGAAAGTAGGATCAGTTAAAGTGACAACTGAACTATTTAACTATTACAACAAATTTTACAAGAAACAGGTCATAGGCTTTATTTAATACCATCCTTTAACCAAAGAGCTCAGAGCACTAACTCTAGTAGACATTTACTGAATTTCTTATTGGCTTAACAGTGAAGGCCAAATTCAATTCCTGATTCATAATGATTATTTTCTTTAAAAAACAAAGCTGAATCCTAAAAACTACATAATGATGCGAATGTGAAGCAGCACAAGACCAACCAAGTCTTCAGGCAGGTTTATTCTTCCAGCAGTTCCAGTTTATTCTTACTTCTGTATATGTGGCAGTTTACACAGACTGCAAACAGGCCACTGGCATAAGTGAGTTTTTGCAGAGGACAATAAAAAGGACATTTGAGTATATCTTGATGTAAAAACATCCACTTTGACACTCAAGTCCTTCATTAGCCATTCATTCATATAGAAAGTGACCTTCCAACCGAACTCAAAGTGAGAAATGTTGAATATATTCTCAAGTGTGAAGTATTTTTATACCAATGTTACATGAGGAGTCCTGACACTGGAACCTTATACACCTATTAAGCCCTTTTGTTTCACATCTACCAGTACTATAGAACTCTTGCTGCCAAATTTGAGTTTTCAGGTGAATGTCATTGTAAAGCATCAATCTGTACCAAACAAAAATGCAAATAACTACTGCTGTAACATTTTTCCAAAACATTTTTTTGATGTTGACATATTTCTAAGATTTCTGTCTAACTCACAAAATATATCTAGTCAACGTTGTAGTGAAATCCAAACGCTGTCCTAAACCTAAAAATCAATCTATTGTTTATATACTTAGCCTTCAAAAAAGAAAATTTAATACCTCTCTCGCAGAACTCAACTCTTCATCTGAGAGTTCTGCAATTCATTTTACTAGGTAACTCCCCTTCTAACAGGTAATTTCCAAGAGACGACATGCCTAATTTTTAAGTGTCAGTATTCCTTTCCACACACAGATTTTCACAGCAAAGCTCAAAGATACTTCCAAAAAGCATAAATATTTTGAATTACTGTTTGCCCTTGCTCTTAACTTAAGCTGAGTCTTGATCCACAACTGAACATTTAACTATACAGCAGATTTAACTAGTGTTTCAATTTGCTGATTAATCCACTTGATTCCAAAATTTTAGAGCAGGACAGAAAATACAGACTAAAATGCTCTTATTTTGTTTATAGAAAGTATGCTTTTTTCTTCCTTTCTGAGACAAAAAGACCAATGAATAAAATACTTGAATACACCTAACAGCAACGGGGACAACCTAAAGCCTTCCTGTTCTGCCTATAATACTCTGCAGTAGGCACATACTGGGTAAAAGCAAGAAAAGGCAAGAAAAGCAAAGGGGCAGCCATCCTTCCAAGCCTCCAGTAATATTATCTGGCATACTTTAAGGGTGAATCCCAACCATGATACCATTAACTCAAAGAACTTCATTCCATAGATTTTTCCAGGTCTTTAATCCATTTAAGCTTTGTTATTCATGGCATTCCATGAGAATTTAAGTATGCATCAGAATAAAGAGTGCCTTATTTTGAACTGCTGCCTGGTAATGATTTTATCTGATGTTTTCTCCAGGGGCAAAAAAAAAGTTGTTACTGGCAGTTCATCTCAAAATACAAGACTTCTCAGGCTCTCAATTCATTTATCTCTATCCACCAGCAGTCTTCCAAGCCACTAACCCTCATGGGTTTCTGTCTCCTTCCACAAGAGCAAGTCCAAAGTTTGATCACTGCTAACCTTCTTCAGCTTGTTTTCAAATTTGCACCACCACGTTTTCTGACAGGTGGGCAGAAACACACACAGAGTCAACAAGTAATTCTGCCATTTGGTCCAGGACACACACCTGTTTTCATTTTATTGTCCCTACACTTGGGAATATTGTTGCTGCTTGATGGTACCTGAGCACACAGCTGCTTTTTAAAAAGAGACCATAATGAAGGAGCTTCAAGGTGTTTTCTGAACAAAACCACCAATATAAAGCCCACTCACTGGGTGCATTCAGCCTGAATTATTTTTCTTCAGTCATGATTCTATATTTACTAGAATTTAATTTTACCAGCAATTTTATAATCTAATGAACAATGAACACCCACTGTGTCTGTCTGCAGTCAGCTCTAGCTTTCTATTATCCCTTCTATCCTTTTCTCACTCATTTCTTCCCTCCAGGTATTTATGAACACATCAAGCAACAGTCGTAAGTAATTCTATTTGTAACTTTCCCTTATTATAAAGTAAATAATTTATTATTTCCTTTCGTTATTTCCAACCCAGCAAACCTGTTAGGTTTTTATAAAGTCTTCAAAATCAATCTCAAACACTCTTCTGAAAACAAAATCAGCAGTTGTATTATCAATCTGAACACAGGAATATGGATTAACAATGAATCCTTCAAGAAAATGAGACCTGTGAAACACAACTATCTTTATTAAAATATGCACTAGACCCTTTCTTTAGGTTTGATCATGCAAGGAGTTCTGGTTTTTCATGGTATCAGCCCCATCCAACCACTCCAGGAGATCTAGACATTTCTGGAAAAAAATGCATTTATAGTAGCCATCCTGTATTAGGAAAGAGGATAAAAGGGGTCTTCATCCTCATCACAACCTCCACCACACCCAGCACAGCATTTCAAAAGCAGCCCCAGTGCACAAGTGGGCTCAGAGAAATAGCCAACACACAAGTATTCTCACTTTGATGCCCCACTGAGCCTCTCTTCTGATGATTAACACTGTCACAATTGTTAACCATGTTATGAAAGACTCAGAAGAGTATCACTGATCACTAATCTACATTTCCTTCCCTCATTTACTTTTTAATATGAAGTCAGGTTCATATTTTCTACTTCACATTGGCAAGGCAGTACTTGGTTTGATGTTTCAATCTGCACAGGACAACAGCAAAGGTCTAGATATCAAAGCTCATTTAGAGTTCAAGCCATACTTATGGCTAATTCCTCTGAAATTCTTTGGCATATACCACAAGACATGGGTGTATAACAGATATCATTCTGCTGACTGGATTTAAACTCTTACAGAAATTTAAAATTGCAGTTGCCTGGAGTCAAAGAAAGTTCTGCTGAGAAGTCTCTTAAGTCCTTCTCTGACAGAAAGCAATTAATTCACTTAGTTCTTACTACATGATCTGTGTTCCCCCGGTGCCTTTTCATGTCTCTCTCTGAGCCCTACTGACTCTGGCAAGTTTCTTGATTTCAATGTGCAAGACTTTTAGGTCCTTATGCATTTGGCAAACCAGTTCTCAACTTTCTGTCTTAACAGGCTTCTATTTTGTTTGTTCTTTCCAGTTTTCTTTCATTCAAGTTTCCACCTCTTAGAGACATCTTCGTGTTCTATGTCCCTTCTGGATAAGAACCAATGCTATGCTCACAGTCAGCATATGGCAGCACAACCACTGTAGCGTTTTACCTTCAGGTTTACACCTGAAGAAGCTTCTCAAAACAGACATGCACTTTTTAAATTTAATGTTACAGTAGTTTGCATTTTTGTAAATATTTTCACTCAGATAAGGTTACTGGAACACTGTCACAAAAAAAAACCCAGCTCTCACATATATAAAACAAGATTCCGTATGCTGTTCAGGACTAATCCCAGCATAACTTCTTACTAGCTAAAAGAATAATGCAGTGTCTGAAAAAAACAGATAACAGTGGAATATTCAGCCAGCCAATACAGGGATAGCTTTTACTTAAGTATTTTGTCCACGTAGCTGCTGTGATTTTCATAAGCACTTCTTAAGTCAGGACTGTGACAGCATTTTAACAATTAGGAACACAATTTCCATCTGCACCACATAATGTACACGCAGATACAAGAAACATCCTATTTTAACAGAACTTCCTTCAACATATAGACAAGTCCGTCTTCTCAATTTTCTTCTGGTTTCTTAAAGAATTTGGATTCCTAACAGCATCACAGCACCTAGCAATCTCCTGTAACATTTTAAGATGCCTACTGTATTACTTTACTAGCAAATGTAAGCCTTTTAATCAACTTTTTCACAAGGTAGTTTTACTGTATTTATAGCAACAGTGGGAAAAAAACTTGTTGGTAAGCTGTAACTTTCCTCTTACCGAATATAAGAAGGCAAAGATTAGAACACGGGGATGCAGAAGAGAGGCTACTTGTACTTGCTACAATATTCAGGTTGCTAATTTTAACAGGCTGAAGGAACCTACCATTTACTGATGTTATTACTGCTAAGCAGAGCAAGCATCTGCTGCTTACAGGGCAAACTACTGAAACAGAATTAACATCTTCTGTTTATCAAAAAATTAGCCCTTCTACTGTTTTAGGAAAGGCAGCCACTCTTCCAGTCTCCGGGTTAAAATAACACTCAGGTAACATTTTCAGACTTGTGACATGTTTTCACTCAAAGGCAGGTTTCTAAGAAAGGAGATCATCCATTTCACTCATTTACTGCAAACACAAGATTGACTTATTACTTCAAGGGCTAACTTCAATGCAGTGAAACAAAATTCTCAAACATCATCAACAAACTAGAAGGCAAATGAAAAGCTGCAGAGACTTTGTTCCCTCAAGTAAGCATCTGGTTCCTTTTCAACATGACTACACTACTAAGCACATTAATTTATTCTAAAGGAACAGATAGAAACATGATTGCATCTTTTATGTGGAACAACTAATGCTTTTTAAAACCATATTCTTTACTTACTACAAGTATTTTTCTAGCTGAAGGCTAACACATCTTCCAAGAATCCTCACAAAAGGAAAGAATAGATGCCACAGTTAAAGCATGGGGGTTTAACACTAGGGGTGTGTAGAAAATGGGGGTAAAGAAATGGGGAGGTACAGGCAGCATCACTAGAAATCTCTGTTGAAATAAAGGTTTAAAGTCATAAAATACATTCCGTCAATGAAGCATGAATTCCAAGACATGTGACTTCACTGTCTTGAGACTAAATGATGAAATGCACATCAGTCACTGCACGTATTTTGGAAATCTGCTGGACTGTACCTTCACCTATGACTAGGGCAAAGCACAATTGTATTATCACGGAAATGCAGGTGAAATCTCACACTACAACAATCAAATGCATTCAATAGTTGAAATCAGTGAATCCCTCTTACAGTCTAAAACTAAGGAACACAGTTCAGTGAAATAAAGGAGATATATATCAACATATATACATATACACAGAGAGAGAGAGAGACAGAGTGACAGAGTGTGTGTGAAAGCAATAATGCATTCTGAGAGAGACTTCTCCCAGTATGATCTAAGATTAAGATAGCTGCTAAAGGGGCTAAAATACAACTATGACCAAGAAGAGATGAACTACAATTCTTTGCATTCCCACTCACAACCTATCAGATGCCTCTACCTTTGCATACTAGTCCTCCTCAACACCAGTAAGGCTCAGGCAGTACTACTCTATGCACCACGTAATGTTCTAAGCTTACAGATGAGAGAAACAGTACTACATTCACAGACCGTACTGCTGCACCAAATCAGTCTCATACTACTCCATTATTCAGACAGCAAATATCTTTTTCATTGTAATTGTATGGAAGGCAGCAAGCTACTATGACTGGCCAAATTAAAAAAAAAAAATCTCAACTATATAGAACTTATGAATCAGAGCTGTGAAATGTTTTACAGACAGGTACCGTAAATACCAAACTCAAATAAGAATTGAGATGATTTTGCAAGCTAGCTACAAAGGAGAGACTGGAAGAAAAAAGTACTTTCTTCTCATCCACAGAAAAAAAAGAGTAGTTTAAAAAATATATTGTACCTCTTCCACAAGAGATCATATTGTTCTTATTTCCTCTCTAAGCGTTCTCTTTGCCCCACAGTCATGCAAGTCAGAGCCCATCCTAACTTTAGACCAAGTTTCTTGCCAATTAGATTTTACCACTTAGGAACACCTTGACTGTCGATGCACTCAAGAAACTACATTTGTTGAATTGATTTACACTGCAAATTTCCAGATCTAAGTGAACAGAATATGTCTGTATTTTGAAGAAAATCAGAAACTAATCTATTTTTACAAACTATGTCCATCCAATAAAACTCAACCAATTACCTTATTAATGGCTGGATGGACTTTGAAAAAGCTGCATCATAAAAAAATTAAAAATCAGCAGATGTACATCTCCAATTTAATACACGGCAATACAGATCTGCTATGTAAACCTCTGAAGTGCATTACTCCTGACTGGGACTGATGGACTTCCTACACCACCAAGAAAACATCACAACCATTTTGTTACACCAGTGAAGGAAAATGACATATGTTGAACCTTGGGACAAGCTTGCTATGCCAATAAATAGAACCACTAAACCCCAAAATTCCTGTCAATACCATTCTTTTCCAAATGCTCAAAGATAGTAAGCAATTAACATCCCCTACAAGTCAGATTGCAATAGCAGAAACATATTAGTAATGAGAGACTAATTATGCCCATGTAGATCAGGTATTCATTACAGCAGGTTAAACACCAAAACATTAAAGAGAAGCAACTCTTGACATAATTCTTACCAGTAGACTCTTAAATCAAAAGGCACCTATCAAAGCACTACTGGCAACAAATCCTTCACATTCAAAGTCAGCACCTCTGCAAGGCAAAAAAAGCTAGAAAAGTCTTTTCTGAATCTAACTACTGCTGCAGTTTGCCATATAATAGAGGAAGGTCCTTTAAAACCATAACCAAAAGAACAATGTGCTTCAGAGACTTCTGATGATCTTGGAGGTCTCTTCCAACCTAGTGATTCTGTGTGTAAAGACATCACACTGGTTGTTTAGTGTGCATCACTAATCAGATTTTGGGGGGGAAAAAAAGAGCTTTTACTACTTTGGCAAAGGATTCCACCAGAGGATGTCTTCAGAAATACTGAAGTCATGTACAAAGTAGGAAAAGAGGATTGGAAGATTAAGGATATCAAAAACGATTATGAGGAACAACTTAACGAGATGCAAAGCCATGACTGAGAAAGGCTAAACTAGTTCAAGAGCCCAAAATCCTGCTTCTGTTAAGTGAATTAAGTGATCAGTACAGAGAAAGTGATCCCAATGCATGATATGAAGAGAAGTTAGTATTTTTTTTTTTAAATTGCTCAGAGACTTCCCTGATCCACAACTATGAAGGGAGAACTTGTCCCAAACTTTTTAATAGAAAATACTTCACAGCAAAACTTATCCCTGGTAATTCAGTATTCACCGAAAGTCACACCACTCAATACTGCATTTGTACTAGAACAATAAGCAATTATCTTTCTTTTTTCAATTTAAAAGGATTAGCTTTGACATTCAAAATAGTCAAAGCAGCATAAAGTAGAATCAATGCAATAAATGAATCGCTACAACTGTATCAAGATGCTAGCATAACTATCATAAATGGAAGTAGTTTCTTAAAAAAAAATCCACAGCTACTTGGAAGAATCAGAGAAGCACACAGGTTCTCCATTATTAAGAAAATTATAAGAAAATCTATTATTTTCTTGTATTTCCAAATGGCATTTGACAACAGCCCCATACACTCTTATGCAGGCTTATGAAGAAACTAAGCTGACATGGGATGAGGGGAAACACCCTTCATACAGGTAAAGAATTGTTTTAAACAGGAAACAAGCAGATGGAACTCTTAGTTTCCATATTAAAGATCACAGGTGAAGCCTCAAAGCACAAAAACATCAGGCAAGTCCCATGTTAGTAATTAGGAGACAAACTACAAGATAGAACAAGATAGCCCAAGATGCAGGAATACTGTGACCCTATCACACACAGGTGTGGTTCATGTGAGTCCCAAAAATAAAACAGGGACTGCAAAGCATACAGAGGAGATAAACATCTAGAGGCAGGAAACAGTTTCAATACAAGAAATTATTTAACAGACTAGAAAACAAGCAACTGCCAGGTGATTCAACCTCCCCTCTCCTAGACCTTTTTCAAGTCCCCTGCAAAAAGCACTCATGGTCTGCCTCTGTAATGCACAGACCTGCAACTGGCAGCAATTACAACCCTAGTGACAGCCTCAGGATAAAAAAAAAAACCAAAATCATTACACAATGCACAGCTTTACTGAAAAAATGTCTCCCCACAGGTCATTGCTAATCCCAGATCATAAAAGATCAAGGCAAGACACAAAAACTACAATAAGCATAACAATGCACCGCCTATAGCCCACAGAGTCCAAGAACCACAGATAATTTAAAGCTGGGAGATACTTCCAGGAAATATCACCACAAGCTCATGTTGATATAATCTTTTTCCAATACTTGGCATTGGCCTCTAAGGGTCTCACCCAGTACAGCTGTTGATGTTCTTAGTGCCAGCTGTCTCTACTGCCAAAGCCTAACAATTGGCAAAAACATCATGAAGCTGATGCCAGGATTAAAGTGCTCCAAACATGTCCCATTCTCCTTTACACACAGATGTGAGCACCTGTCATGGAAGGCCTTCTCATGTTTTACTAATGTAGCTCAGCCTTTCTGAACTCTAATATCTCTGGTGACTCTGGAGCTTACTGCTGCCAAAGCATTCCTTTAATTCCACCCCTCAAAGCAGCAGTTTCTTAACTCTACACTAGGTATCCACTTCACATGGAAACTTTGTGCTTTACCAAGGCAACTTACTTGACCATAGAGAAGAAGAGATGTTACGTTCTTCTGACAATTCATCCAGCAGCTACCCTGTAACTTTCCTTCACACCAACCTTCAGGCATGAAAACAATCCATTTAACTACATCCTGATGCTCCCTCCAGAAATTTACTAGGACTATCAGGCAACTGCTTCCACACTTCTCCTTGCATACGCTCCAGCATACACTGCCTAGTTCTACCCTGACCCTAAGGTCAAGCAAAACAAGAACTGAGTGCACCACGCCAGCACATCCTGCCTCCTACACGAACACCTCCACTACAGGTGTCCACCCAGCGCCACAGAGAGACACCAAGGACTGGACAGCAGTGTGGGTAAAGCACAGCCCACTGGGGTGATTCTTTACTACAAGGTGTTGGAGCAAGACAGCACCGTTGAGCACAGGGAGGAGTTATGAAGGCCCCTAAAGCCCTTACAAGAGCTGGACATCTCACTGCAAACAGTAAAGGCTTCAGAGCATTTCCAAAATCTACATTCTTTCAGCTGAAAGTGCAAGAAACCAAAATTTGCAGAAGGGGCTGACAATGTGGCATGACCACACATTAATTTGTATCTGACAGCTCTGACAGCAGAATAATTAGAAGCAAGGGTTAATACACATGCAACTGGAGCTATGCACAGTCCTGAATGCAATGGATTTCTAACAGTGCATTGCACTAAACTGTAATTAAACTTACCTTAAAGTTCTAAAATATATCAAGAATGAAAAAAAAACCAAAACCTGTAAGACTGGAACTGGAAACACTGAATACAGGTGAAGAAAAAAAGACAACCTAATATAAGCTTAGCATACAGGCGCACCACCCTATCTCTAGACCTCACTTTTTGTGCACAGTATATTCAGCTGCAAACTGAAGCAAGTCTTCTGTGGAAGCACTGCCATAAGCTCACCTTGCTTAAGAGAACTCTCCCCAAGTACCTGCTGTAGCCATCAGGGAATACTGCCCTGAATCCTCCTTCAGCATAAGGAAATGCGGAGGTCTTTGTGCTCTTGTACGCTACGGCAGAACTTGGGCGTCATTATCAAGAGAGTTAAAGACAGCAGCTATACAGGAGAAAAATGAATGCAGGAAATCATCAGACACTATGCAACACTAATTAGCCCGGTCAGAGCACCATTCCAATGTATCATAACAGTTCTGGTATCCAAACTAATCCTCAACAAGGCAGTTCTGTTATTTCTGCACAGCACTGTAATGTGCCAGGCAGATATGCCAGGTATTTCAGCACTAATCTTATTCAACATCTACAATTAGACTGAACACTTAACTGAAAATATTAAGCAGAACATACTCATATTGTTAAAAATGCTTTAATTCTTTACTTACTTTGTTAAATTCATATTAAGAAGCAAAATAATTAAATCTGATGTGATTTCATACTATTCACAAGCTATTAGCTACATCTTCAGAGAAAGCACTCTATTAGCTGTGCTTCCAAAAACGGCAGTAGAGACCTTAGCAAAAAGTTTAGAATAGCTTGATGTGGTCTTTTGAAGTAATATTTGAGTACTTTTAAACTCTCTGGATGCTTGAATTACTCAGATATATTTAAGATACTGACTTTAGAGAAACAGAAGGTACTTGCTGAACAAAGAATCACACCGTAAGAGGCTAGATGTAGTTTTAAACCACACAAGAGGACACCTGACAGTACCAAGAAATAACATGTAGTTCTGAACATCAGCCACAACAGTTTGAATTAACCTCATAATAGGAAAGAACATTTCTCTGCCTAGCATCTGAAACCAATCATTTTGTCATTAGTCCTAAACTAAACCCAGCCACATAGGAATTTACACTGTTGCTATATTAATCACCCTGTTAAAGCACCAGAATAAATATGGCTTCAATCTCCTCACTCCCTTCCTTCCAAAAGTCTGCAAAAGCATAACACGGGACAATCTAGAGCATTCAAAAGCAGCTTTAGGATGAAATCTAATCCAACACAGCTTTTCATACTTGTGTTTTACGGGAAAAATTTCCTTTACAAAGATTTTCATGCTGCTATCAAAGTGGTGGAAGCATGAGGCCACTGGAAAAAAAAGGAACACTGCATATAAAACAGAGGAAAACATAGTGTTTATACAGTATTCCTAAACATCACCACACCTATCATCACAGGGCCACTGACTACGAGCAGTGTGAATAAAACGATGACTTGCAGTGCTACAGACCATCCTCAGCTCTGAATGAGAAAGCAGGAGAGCACAGTACTGCTTCACAGCACGCAGGCAATTCACCAGAAGTGCAACTGCAGCCTGGGAGAGGGCTAACAGAGATTACCCTGCTTACTCTGTTACCAAAAGACAATACAGTAACACCGTGAGCCACTGCGTATCACTTGGAAATTTCAGCATGTTGTAGAAAAGTATTCTTTTATGAACAATAGTCACAGCAGAGTAAGCTTTACCATTCATGTACAGGGTGAACATAAGAGCACCTACGATCAAGTCCTACATCCTGTAAATAATGCCCAAACCAGACGGCAGCCGAAGATTTTCAGGATCACATTTTTCAACATTTGCATATAGGAGTATGGCAACACTAAAGATGCTCTGTCAGCAGATGATGAGTTATCAAAGTGATACTTCAGGACCAGGCTGACAGTTTCAGGGAACAGCAGGCAACTAAAGGAACATAAGGGATCCACAAGAAACTCCTGTGGGGTCTGTCCCCATCCCAGCCTTTTCAGGGCGTTTTTATTTGAATTGCCAAATAACACACCAGGCAGGCTTCAGGAAAAAGTTAAGCTCACCCCTAAACAGGAATTACTGCAGAAGAGAGATACCTAAATCCACTCCATCAGTGCCAGTATTCTTATTTCAATCATGCAAGCACTTCATAAAAAATTACTAAAACTAAACAGAAAATTGTTTAAAAATACACACTTGTCCAAGATTCACCTTGGGTAGCAGAACTCAAACTTTAAGGCAGAAACTGCTTGTCATATGGTTTCAAGATTCATGCTCTCCTTCAGCACTAGTTAGTTCCCTACTACTTTAAGGAATGCTCTGGAACTACAGGATCACACCTGCAGTTACCGGTATCCCACTGCCAGAATCAGATCTCACTTCTGTAACAGAGATCCTTGACAGAAGATCAGGAAACACAGCTCCCACTTTCAAAGATACTTAGCAAAAAACTTGTCAGTAACACATCAGCAAAAGAACTACCTACATTACAGAACTGAACAGTGCAACTGAATCTCAGCTAAACAATTTTCTTACGTATGGATTCTCTATAAACGTATACTTGAAAATTGGCATAGCCACTACTACAGGAAAGCTAGAAGAAAACAGGAGGACAGAAGATGAAAAATAAAGATATGTGAATGGCATAGGTGGTGCTGCCTAACAGCTACAGGACAGAACTTGCCACTCTTGGATGTGATTGACAGGTTTGCCATTTGGCATAGATCTGCTGGGTGAATTCAGGCTGCTCCTTCCTCCAGCTGCCTGGAGATCTGCCTCACTTACACTGAGCTGACTTAAATTAAAAGTTAACTCAGTGCTCTACCTCATCTCTATGAAAATAAAACAAAAACCGCACACTATTTTTAAGATACTATTGGAACTTGAGACCTACAAACTTCTTAGTGGAGGACTAAAGCTCCTAGCACAACACACCTTTAAAAGATTCAAATTCTAGCTTCCTGTAAAAAAATTGAATTTTCAGTGTCAGTCTGGAATTAAAAAGCTGTAGTCACAAGCCTTGTCATCCCCCTCTTGAGGTTATGGTTTGCAAAAACAGAACTTTAAAAATATAATTTAATACTTCTTCATAATTTTTAACATACTCAGAACCTGACAGTACTACACAAAAGAGAAAACAAAGACACTGTCCTTAGGTTAAATCTCTCACTTTAAAACCCTCAGCTCATACCCTGTTATCTTTAGCTATTTCCCCTCTACAAATATGCAGTGCCTTTATTCCACAGGCATCCAAGGGTCTTGATGTTAGAATGTTCCAACAAACTATTTTTGAAGTGACATCAGAAATCTGCTACAATCAGTCAATGTAGCTAGCACTTTTTCCAAGAACAAAATATCCTTAACTTCAGAAAGTAACATTTCCCCTTGACATAATGAGAATTGACAGGTGAAACAGCAATCTCATAGAGCATCCCAGACACACTTTGTTCAATTTCAGTCCCTTCTCCATGCCAATCAGATCAAACTGAATACTCGACCTTTCTAACTATCCATTTATACAAGAGGGGTATGGCTTACAAGACAAGGTAAACTTCATAAAACCATTCCCTTCAAAAAGATAAGATTTCTGTACAGGTATTGGCTGGCTCAACCTATCCTGGAGCTAAAACACACTTGAGAGAAATGTTCTAAGACCACACTGACTTTCATGCCTATCTCAGAACTCCCTTTCAATTGATGTTACTAACACTCCCCAAGCTAAGCAGCTTGCTGCAGCCGAAGCAGAAGCATTTAAAAATTAACACAAGAGTTCTGAGCTCCTCTGAATGGAAGCCTTCCACTTCCCCCTCACATTGTGAATTGACACCTGGTAGCTCTGACAAGCATCCTGCACACATCCTTGCTTTAATTATTGTAGGTGACCTCCGATAATGGCCTGGCAACTTCACCTCTCAATCTATTACAAGGTAAGGCCTAACCCCCTGTATCTGCGGGTTCCCTGGCACTGCATTAATCGCTGCTTCGGCCAAGAGCCACACAATCGACACGGACCAAGGTGATTTACAAAAGGGCACGGGTTTGTGCCCCGCCATCCCCTACCATCGGCCGGCTCCAAAGGAGTTCGAGTGATCCCAACCCACCGCCCCCTTCCCGGCGGGGCCGCAGGAGGCGGCCGAGGCCCCCCTTCCCTCCGGGGCTGCAGCAGCCCCCGGGGCCCCGGCTGCTCACCCCTGCACGCCCGGGCTGTATTTCCTGGTCTTCCAGGGGGTGCCGGGGCTCTGCAGCGCTGGCTGAGGCGGCTGCCGCTGCTGGTGGGGGGAGTTGTTGGCGGCGACGCCGCGGCTGCCGGACAGCAGGTAATTCATCCCATAGGTGCTGGCTTTATTCTCCCGTTTCCTGCGGCCCGGGTGGTACTGGTGCTGCTGGGGAGACGCCGGGGGCGGGTGCGGGCTGCGCGCCGGGTGCGGCGACTGGTGGTGCCCATTCACAGCGTTCACTTTGTTCTCGTGGAAGTTAAAAAACTCCCCGGGTCCGGCCCCGCTGCCCAGCAGCCCGGGAGGAGCCACCGCCACCGCCCGGGGGCCGCCGGAGGAAGAGGAGGAGCCGCCACCTCCGCCACCGCTGCACGATCCCGAGGAGGAGAAGCCGGGGCTCTCGGTGCCGGACTCCACCGACGAGCAGGAGGACGAGGAAGACACGGAAGGCGACTTCTGCAGCCGCCGCCCTCCCTCGCCGCCGCCGTTCACCGCCGCGGGGCCGCCGGGGACAGCGGGCACCAGTCCGGTCAGCAGGGCCGGCGGGGAAGGCGAAGGCGAAGGCGGCGAGGAAGAGGAGCAGCAGGCGCCGGGCGCCCCGAGCCGCACGCAGCCGTGCCCGCGGGGCGGAGAGGCGGCAGAGTCCAGCGCCGGGGAGTTGAGGCAGAGGTAGTGCGGGAAGCTGGCGCCGCCCCGGCCCCCCACGCCCTGCGAGGTCTCCCAGATCTGCATCCACAGCGCATTCGCGGGTCCTTTCTGCTCGGGCTGGATCCAGGCCACGCGGGGATCCATCCACGCCCGCCCGCCGCCGCCGTCCCTCACTGCCCGGCCAGAGCTCCGCGCCGCCGCCCGCTCACCGCCCGCTCCCTTGCTCGGCTCGGCCCGGCAGCGGCGCTAGGAGCGGCCCGGCAGCAGCGGCATGTGTCGCGGGGAGGAGGGAGCGAGGGAGGGCGGCAGGGCGGCCGGAGGCAGAGCCGGGCGAGGCGAGCGCGGCTCGGGAGGAAGCGAATGCGGCGCAAACTGTACCCGGCGCTGCCCGGAGCGCTCCGCTCGCCGTTCCAATGTGGCGTGTCCCCCTCGCCAGGGCCAGAACCGGCACTGCGCATGTCCCGCAGATTTTAAACCTTCACCGGAGACGGCCGCCCTGGCAACCGCACATGCGCGGGAAGCGGGAGGGAGACGGGAGCTGGGAATGCTCCCCCGCCCGGCGCTCGCCCGCCGCGCCGGCGCGGAGCGGGGCAGCCGTGCCTCAGCCCCGGCGGCGGGGCGGCAGCTCCGGAACTTCCAGAGTCACGGAGTGGGTCCGGCTGGGAGTGGGCCG
>VYXD01011402.1:175471-205958 GCA_013397195.1 Hylia prasina | reverse complement strand
CTGCTCAAGCAGACGCATCCCAGAGCCCGTGGCAGGCGGTTGCATCCAGACGGTTCTTGAATATCTCCAGTGAGGGAGACTCGACGACCTCCCTGGGCAACCTGTTCCAGTGTGTAGTCACACAGGAAAGAGGTTCTTCCTCGTGTTTAGGTAGAACTTCCCTTGCCTCAGCTGCTGCCCTTTGCTTCTTGTTCTATTGCTTGGTAGCGCCGGGAAGAAGCTGACTCCATCCTCTTGACACCTTTCCTTCAGATACTTACAGACATTCATGAGGTTCCCTCTCACTTGTCTTCCCTTCATCTCCGTGAGCGACTGGTGCAGCCACAGCCCTGCCTCTGTGTTGGTTTCTCACAAATACTGCATTGTCTGACCTCCCCGTGCCACAGCTCAAACCTCTGGAGGAGTGTAGCCCAGTTCCCACGATTTTGAGGACCAGTTCAAAGGAGAAACAAGTGCAGGCAGACCTCCTTTGGGGAGGCTGAGCAGTGGAGCGTGCAGGGCTGAGCGGGGCTGCTCACTCCTTGGGGGAAAGGGGAGGCCTGGGTAATGTGTCCAGGCAGCTCCATGCAGTTCACAACCAAGGGAAGGCTTTCCTTGGACTGGTAGCACCAAGACAGCATCGCATAGCTCCACATTTCCACTGGGTACTTCAGTTTTTATTGGGCTTAAGTGCAGGACTGTGGACAGGACAGGGAGACAGTGCTTGTTCCAAGGGGTATCTCTAATGGATGGGTTTCGCATGCAGTGATCACTAAGTAAAATGAGTACTGCAATTGGAATGGGATCAGACACAGGCACAACATGATCTGAAGATGGGCTTTAACAGCCAGCCTTCCAGAATGATGTCTCTAACAGTTCTCTTTCTAATGCAGTGATTTGCCTATTTCCTTGAGCAGCTTCAGCATGCATATATAGTGTCCTCTCGTGAGGTACCCCCAGACACTCCCGTGGTCTGGGACTCCCCAGAGTGTTGAATAGAGCCCATAACCTGACTGCAGAACAGCACAGAGAAGAGTTGTACGTGCATAAAGCCAGATACTATCAGGGAATCCTAGTTAGAACAACCTTCCAATGCAGTTGCATGGTACGTCTTGAATGAACTAGCTGCTGCAGAAGGTGAGAAAAGGAGAGGTCCCGCTCTCCATAACCCTGCTAATTCCTTTTCCTGCTGCCTTGCACAATCCCTGATATTGATCAGTGAGCCTATTTAACTTGTTAATTCAGAGAAGACCGCACTTGGAATAAAAGTAATAGTTTTCAGCAGTTCATTTTGAATTAGCGTACTTTGTGATCAGAGCTGGAGCTAAGGAGGGGGTAGAGAGAGAATGAGCAAACAAGACAGTAATTTGTTAGCAAAGGGTAGTTGTGCTTGATGCAGTTGTATTCTTGAACTGTACCCTTAGACTTCCGGGCAAGTGAAACTGCTATGAGAGTGACAGCCTAATGTTTATTTCCAGAAGTAATTTAGAAAAAGCAGGTCATTAATTTGCTTTTTTAAGGAATAGGCTCATTTTCAGGACTAACACTGAAGTTCACATAAAAGTAAACAATAAACTAACCAAACCCAAACCACATGAAAGAGCATTAATTATACCTCATGTTGGGAGTATGTTCACCACAATTTCTTGTATGGTCAATGAAGTGTTCAGATCTTCAGCAGAGATTTCAGCTTGAGTAACTGATAGCAGTTCTTGGCTTTATGGTTCATCTTCCAAAGGATTTTGGATTGTTTTGGTTTGGTTTTAATTGAACTTGAAAGAAGACAAACAGGTCCGTTGACTCTGTTCTTTTTAGATTAATGCTGTAAGAAATAAACCAGAGAATTACACTGTCTCTTCTTTTAGCATTCTTGCCTCTATGATGGCCTGGGTACAGCAAGGAGAGGTGAGGACAGGTGCAAACCTAGCTGCTGTGGTATGCCAGTGGCTGGAAGAGTTACTTTGTAGATCGACTGTGAAATACTGAGAAGGCGGAGGCAGCTATAGAGCCCGCATCTCAGCATTTTTATTTCCGTGTTTTGACTTTTCATATATGGTCTCGGGGTCACCAGTTATGGTTGTGATGCAAGCAGTGAAAACAGGACTCATAGATTTCAATATCAGAAGGCTTAAAGATTTATTAGAGTTGACTCCATTCTTTCTGGGCCTGGGCTATTCTCCCAGGTAAAGAGCATGCTGCTTCTTCTTTCCCTGCTCCGTCCAGCTGAATCTCCCCCCTCCCAATCCTTCCCATACCAAAGAGATAACAAAACTTCACCCATTGGTCAGGAAGGAGAAACAATCTCCATCACCTAGGAAATGGAGATATAGGAGGGAATTGTTTATGGAACTTGTGCTGCATTTCTCTGCTTTCCCAGAGAATATTTCTCTGCAGGGAAAAATATATTATGTTCATGTAACATGCATACATCCAATAAAGATCACATCTTCCACCTGCTGAGTTAAAACTTAAAATAAAGGAATACTGATTGGTGTTTTCATAGGATCACAGAATCACAGAATGGTTTGTATTGGAAAGAACCTTGAAGATCATCTAGTTCCAACCCTTCTGCCATAGGCAGGGACACCTTCCACTAGACCAGGTTGCTTGAAGAGGTGGAGGGGGGGAAGCAAAAAGCTACAATGGCCAATCTTGTGGAGATCTTTCCAAGCTCAGCAGTTTCATGCCCTGTTTTCTTTATTTCCTTCCCTGCCCCGCTGCCATCTTTTCAAAGTTGGCACTTTCAAGAGGGCCTGAGTGCCCTCTTTGCTAAAATTATCTCCAACTTCATTTTCAGGTCGAAGTGGTAGAGACCACTGCTTTCTACGAGGCAGTAACTCAGAAACACGTTTTGAATGAGGACAGACTCTCACCAATCCCAACACTGTCTTGGAAGAGACTAGGCTGTTTCCTGAAGTAGCCACAGAGAGTGTTGTCTCTCACTGGCTTAAGCTGTGTTAGACAGAGTTTCTGAAGCTACAATAGTGCTTTGTTAAATCTTTGTATGGGTTCAAGGCAGCAGATGCATGTAAACATAACAGAGGACATGGGAAGGATGGGTAGGCATTGAAGGTCCACATTTTAAGTACTTGGAGAAGAAGGAAATCTCAGAAATCAACAAGCAATGGTTTGACAGTACACCAATTCATTTATCTATCTCATAATGATTGTCAAAGCTTGTGGCACATCACTGAAATATCTCTGCAAAAAAGAAGGTGTTACATGTTTCCTACATAAATGTGTATAATATGGAGAAATAATACCCGGTGGTCTGTTGTGGCACGACAACAAGAAAAATTATCATCTTCTAACATCAGCTTTTTTTCTCCTCTGTTTCTAGCCTCTCCAGTGAGAAACCTAAATAAAGCATGTTCCTAATCTTGTTTCCTTAAAGTGAGAATTTCCCTCTAAAGGTAGCAAGTGAGAACTTCCTTTGCAAGGATTATTTTTTTTTTTTTTTTAAAGTCTGGTTGATTTTAATTCAGCTGTCCTTTACTGAGTGAAACTCCACACTGAAGGTAAAATTCTCAGAGTGTTTGAAAGTCAAATACAGTTTGTATCATAAGAAAAATATCCTTTCTTTTCAATAAAGCTTCCTTCCCCCTGTTGAATTTGTGTGGATGCAGATAATGAAAAGTCTCCCCCTATACTTGGCACTGGTGAGGCTGCACCTTGAATCCTGTGTCCAGTTCTGAGCCCCTCAAATCAGGAAGGACACTGAGGTGTTGGAGTGAGTCCAGAAAAGGGCAGCAAAAATGATGAAGGGTCTGGACTATGAATTCCATAAGGAATGGCTGAGGAAGCTGAGGTTGTTTAGCCTGGAGAAAAACATGCTCAGGGGTGACCTCTTCACTCTCTGCAACTGCCTGAAAGGAATTTGTAACCAGGCGGGGGTTGGTCTCTTCTCCCAGCCAGCCACTGACAGAACGAGAGGACACAGCCTCAAGCTGTGCCAGATGAGGTTTAGGTTGGAAATTAGGAGGAATTGCTTCACAGAAGGGGTGATTAGACATTGGAATGGGCTGCCTAGGGAGGTGGTGGAGTCACCATCCCTAGAGCTGTATAAGGAAAGATTGGACATGAAATCTCGATTTTGGCCCATATGACCTTGATTCTGGCCACCCACAAACACACTGCATCACCTCCTTCATGCTCACCAGCTCTGATCTCCTTTGTAGCCCTTTTGGCCCATAGCCATTCACTTAAGAGAGCTGGACTCAGTGGTCCTTGAGGATCCCTTCCAGCTCAGAATATTCTGTGGTTCTTTGGTGGGATGGATGGAGAAAGCACAGAGACTAGGACTCAGCAGTATATGACCACACTCATACCTGATGAAGAGGAAAGAACTGAACAAATCAAGGTCTCAAGCTAGATGGGGGTGTGAGAGAAAGGCTGTCTCACCAAAGGAGGTGCATCTCTAACAAGTGACCTTCAGAGTGTGCTAGTCACCAGGAGAGAGTGTTGGGGAGGAGGTAACAGGGAGACAATTTCCTTAGCTGCACTATCATCACTTTTTTTCCTCAGTAAATTCATTCCTTAATGGGAGAGCGGAGATACAATTTTTGTGTCTCAAATGTAGCTGATCGCAACAGGGAGACAAATTAAAATCCAGAACACCAGTTTCTGGTTCTTACAAGGTATGATTTGGGGCAATCTTTTAATCTGTTGTCTGGAAATATGGGCTTTTACCTTCTTCAAAATGGCTTGTGTCTCCCATTAAAGAAGTAACCTGAACATGCTTAAATCATGTTATATTTTCTCCCTTAAACCTTCTCCTTGGCTCAGTTCTTCCTCTCTTCGAGGCTCTATGTCCTCTTCTGATGAACAGTAAGCATCAGCCAAATTTAGGTTGTTGAGGTATATTCAGAGCCAATTAAAGTATAGAGCCTGAAACAGCTGTCAACCATCAGCCATCTCCTCTTCCCACCCTGTTTTCCTTGCTCTTACAGGGGTTGCCAGCCCTGTGCCACAGAAGCTGAACACATCATAAATCAGCAGCTGAACAGCTGCGGCTTCCAGCCAGGCATGTTCACAGACATGAAAATCCTTTTCTAGCTGCCTACATAAAATAGCTGTGTGGTAAATGGAGAAAGCGTGGGAGGCTGTTCCCAAGCCATTCCATTCCCTTTGCATTCGGAGTGGCATCATCATGGGAGAGGGCACACGGGCAGGGGGGTGTGATTCTTGCCTCACACTGCTGGATGTGTGTCAACACTTCTGGCGGGATCTCTGCCTTGGAGACCTTTCATCACTCTGAGCATGGTGTGTGTGCAATACTACAACAGGAGCAAGGTTAAGGTGCTGTCTTGGCATTCCCACAGTCTATTTCCATTGCTATATTTGGGACTCTGATAGGGATTACCTTCAAAAGTCTGCTTTATTATGAATGTTTATCTTAGCTTGATACACAGTAATTAAATACTTAACACAGCACATTTTTACAGTATTCAGTGACATATTCTTCTATATCAAGGATGTTCTATGAAAGTTTTAAAGTTGTTCTTGTGTTCTGTTTTGTTTCCTTTAATAATTTAGAGATGGTTTGGGAGCATACAGGTTTTGGAAGGTTTGTTTTTTAACTCAGGGATTAGGAATTCAGCCTTTGAGACTTGTCTCTTTTCATAAGAGGATGTTCTGCCAGCAGTAACACTTAATTGAGGACAAATCTCACAGACTTTCTTTCTTCAAAGCTTTATTTAGATGTGAAATTAAATTGTGATAACAAGCACAAGGGGGTTTTTAAGAATAATTTTAGCTCTAGAAAATACTCTATGAAAGAAATCATAAACAAATGAAGTTTATGCTAAATATCTATAAAGCTTTGGAAAGTACTTTTCTAAGTGGAATCTAAAGAGTTGTATGAAATCAGATGCTCTGTCTTCCTGTCCTGGTTAACACAGAGCGCTGCAAAGAGTTGCTTTTGTCAGAACGGTAGCTTGCCTTTGAATGACAGGTTGAGAATTAAGGAGACTTTCATGAAAGTTCATAGGAATAAACTGTTCAGGATTCCTGCCTTACTTGTGTTTGCAATCTAGGTGGTCCCAGGATCATCTTTAAGTTGTCACTCTCCAGGCTTCTGTGGAGGACAGCTGAGGGCATGCAGAACATGTTGTGTGAATCCTGGCAGAGGGAAGGGATCCCAACTCACAGTGTGGTTACACATGCACTAATATGGAAGGAAAAAGTAGATCTGGCTAGACTGTCTTCTAGGAGAAGAATCTATAAGTAATGCATTGTTCCTCCTAGGAAAAAACATTAGAATAAAAATTATTTCTTCATATCTGCTGGGTGTCATAAGCTTTCTGCTGGGAAGACCACAAGGGGAAAAGCTGTGAGAAAGCTGATGTAAAAGTTGCTTAGTGAGGATGTGCCCTGGAACCCTGACCTGCCATGTTCACATGGCAATCAGGCAGGGCACCAGCTGCTTCTGCACTAAACCTGGAAGGATCATTTATGCATAGCAGAATGACTGTGGTTAGAATTAAGGTTATGTCAGGTGTCAGCAGAAACTATCATTGTGAAAGATGTAGCCCACTTTTATTAGATTCCATGCTAGATCAAAGCCATATTTGATCTTGTACAGATTTTGAGAAGATAATTTATCTTGCATGGTCAACTGCCTGAGTATTTATCATTGGTTCATCCTGCCCACTGGTCCTCAGCTATAGGCAGCACACATACCTACACGCATTCACTCTTTAAATAGAAACTGCTCTATTGCAATGCACCTCCCTCTCCTTAAATATATCTATGTCCTGCATCTCCCCCTTCAAAGCTATTATTTTTAACTGTTCTTGGGCCACAACTATGTCACTTGGACATCTCAGGAAGGAGATTTCCAGAAGAGAAACAGCTTTTTGCCAACATAAAAGTGCTGACCTGAGCTGTATTTGGATTGGGCCATGGATAAGTTAACAGAGAAGTACAGAAGATCAAAGGAGAGTAAGTAAGATTTTTTGGCAGGGTTTTTAGCTAAAGTTGATGTGCAGCAGCTGTAGGATAGATTAGATAGGGACTGATAAGAAAGAATAATGTGGTTTAGCTGGTCCTTTAGAATGAGGTTAGGAACAAAGATAGGAAAAGCATGCATCAGTAAGAGAACATGGCTGACAGTTTTATCTCATGTAGAGAAATAGCTGGACTAGGAGTAAGGGGAGCAAAAGAGGTGGAGTGGACAGATGCAGGTGTTGGCCAGGGGACCGGGAAAACAGTCAGAGTGAAGGCTCATTAGTCAGCACACACATGTCCATTTGTTCTTTAAAGGACTTAAAATCAGGGCCAGGAACCAGAAGAGTGTTCAGGCACCTCTCCTCCAGACTTTCTACCAGCACTCCAACTTTCTTGCACTGAATCCTCCTATGGGTCCTATCCTGTGGTTCAATACTGGAATTGTATAGCACTTTCTCTGCCTTCCTTGGGAAATAAAAATCAGCCTCACCATCAGTTCTTTCCAGTGTGTGGACAGACTGTGGACAGACATCAGCTGGGACTTCTCCAGGACTTCTTCAGCTTGTCAGTACCATTTGACCCTGGGACCTTACACACATGCAGTCCAACAGACATGCCTTTGGGATCTTGAAGTCTGTAGATGAACAGAACATGCCTGGGCATTCCAAACCCCGCCTTGTGATGGCAGTGCCAGAATCTCCTGTCTGTATCACAGAACAGTTTAGATTGGAAAAGACCTGGTAGAGTCTGACCTTTAACCCAGCACTGCCAGGTTCATCACTAAACTGTGTTCCTAAGTGCCACATCTACACATCTTTTAAATACTTCCAGGATCCCTTCAGGGAGTCAGCCCTTGGTGACTCTATCAGTTCCCCAGGCTTGGCACCCCTTTCAGTGAAGAAATTTTTCCTAATAGCCAATCCAAACCTCCCATGGTGCAGATGAAAGCCATTTCCTCTTGTCCCGTAACTTATTACCTGTGAGGAGATACCAACTCCCACCTGGCTACACCCTCCTTTCAGGCAGTTGTAGAGAGTGGTAAGGTCACCCCTGAGCCTCCTTTTCTCAAGGTTAAGTAATTCCAGCTCCCTCAGATGCTTCTCATCAAAATTGTGATCCAGACCCTTTCCCAGTCCATTGCCCTTCTCGGGACTTGCTCCAGCATCTCAATGTCCTTCTTGTGAGGGGCCCAGAACTGAGCACAGGATTTGAGTACTCACCACTGCCAAGCAGAGGGGGAGGATCACTGCCCTAGTCTTGCTGGCCACACCATTGCTGATACAGGCCAGGATGCCATTGGCCTTCTTGACCACCTGGACACACTTTGGGTCATGTTCAAATGACTGGTAACCAGCACTGCCAGGGCCTTTTCCAATGGACAGCTTTCCAGCCACTCTTCCCCCAACCTCTGGTGCTGCAGGGGGTTGTTGTGATCCAAGGGCAGAACCCAGCACAGAGAACATGATAGTTACTTGCAAAGGCAGTTTCCATTCCTCAGCCATGCAAACTGAGTTAGGGAGTCTGTTCATAATATCAGTCTCTAATCTTAGCAAACATGGGCTTCACAGTAAGTCTATACCTCTGAGTTCCTGGGTTCATGAGCTCTATGGACATGCAGGTGACATTGAAGAAACAACATTCATTTATTGTGGTGAGAGCAGAAAAGGCATGAGGAAGGAAGAGTGAAATGTCAGCACTGAAACACATTAGGATTTCTGGTTGCCTGAGGTTGCTGTGCTTAGTTTAAGGTAGCAGAGTATCTGTTGCTCCCTCCAGGCAAGTCATGGGCCAGAGCAAGGAGATGCTGCCATTCCTGCTGTCATGTGCCATGAAGCTGCCATGTAGCTTTGTGATGGAGAAGCTTTGCTTTTACCCATGCTTCAAATTCACCACTGGCTCAAAGCATTCAGAAGCCTGGAAACAGCTCCAGGTTCCTGCAGTGAGGCTTCACAGGCTGGTGATCCACTCCACTGAGTCCTGGTGTCCAGGTAGTTCACTGATGATTCTAGTGCTTCTCAGCTGAGTGAGAGGTCTGACAAGCCCTGCAGCCAGGAGCTTGCCTTGGAGCAGTCTCCATCCAGTACTACAGCTCAAATCTGAAGATCTTTGCCATAGTTGCTGACAGATGACACTTGCAATGGGATAGGCTTTACTTGCAGTCTCCTGCAAAGTTCATGGTGTGGTATTAACTGATGCCATCAAGCAGCTCAGTATTCATTCTGCACACAGAAACATAATGTTCAGCTTATTTCTGTCTATATGGTAGCAAGGATGCATGGACCTCCTTCTCACGGGGAACAAGTTAATTTGGACACAAGACAGATGTGCTGTGGCACCATGCCTGCCTGGTAGGACCTGGAAGGGCTCTTTTCATCGCCAGGCTGTAGCTGTTTTCTCATTCAGAGTTGCCTGGTGATAGCTGTGAAGTTTATCCCAGCTGGTTCCTTATGAGGTGGTGACAGGAATGTCCGTAAGACTTGTTTTTGTTGGCTGGAATTAATCTCTTGATCATGTACTCAGAAGGTGACAGTAATTAACACAATGTAAACATCAATCTTTTAGGATTATCTCAGAACGTGGTTAAGCCATGTGGCTACAGGTGCAGGAAGTTAAGACCAGTACTGCCAACAAGTCTTGCATGGTGGGAGAAACAATGCATTGAATGAATCTCTTTTGCCATTTCTGCATGTTATTTGCTCAGTTCATGTACCGTCAGTTAATCAGACTGGCCATACAGAAAACTCCACAACAGTGATCCTGAGCATAATGCCATGACACTGCCCTTTCCAACTGCATGCTGTATCTCTTGGTGGTTGAAAAATGCTTCTCTGACAACTTTGTTGCCATTCTATTTTAAATGCTTCGTTGATTCCTTCCCTTTTTGATGGTGTAGGTCATACTGTCCTGAGATGATCCTTTCTGAGAGTAGTGTTCTCAGAGGGTGTTGTCAGGGCCTCAGCCAATTCTTACAGGATACAGTAATCCTCTTACAGTTCCTTGTTTGTGTAGACTGATCAGTCCCTCTGCCCTCTAGAGGGGACCCTCTCTTGGTCCTTCTCTTCCATAACTTTCCTTTGAGAACCATAAACAGTATCAGGCTGAACCCCACACTACCCAGTGAGATGCTTCAGGAGTTCCAACACATAAATCCATGGCTGACTCTTGGCTGTGAAGTGCAGACCCCTTCAGAATCTTCCCTTGAACTGGATCTGTTACAGGCAGACAGGGGAACATACAAGGATCTGTCCCGAAGGTGTGGAAGCTGCCTATTTCACCTTTTGCCCTGTATTTCTTCCTGCTTTTTTTTCTGCTTTCAGTATCTTTGTGCCAAGTGACATCCTTTCCCTGCCCTGAGTGTGGTATGTTTCTTGTTGAGGACATGTTAACCATAGACTACTTGGCTTTGCCATAAAGATTCTATTGCCTGGTGCTGGCCTGGAAACCATCTGTTACCACTAGCAATGGCTCTGGCATAGGGCTAGGAGACACGGTGGAAGTAGTTTGACCTTGCTTATATCATTCGTAGGATAGACAGCTCTGCCTCAGCTTTCTGCAAAGAACAGTTTCTTGACATTTTTAATGCATGGCATAATTCTTTGCTGGGCCTGCTTTAAACTCTCTCATTCAGTTTGAACTCTCTCATTTGGGCCACATGGAAGCCAGCAAGAATTATGGAAAAAATGTTTTGATCTCACAGGAATTATATCTGCAGTCACCCAAAAGGAAGAAGAAATGGTCTGTGATGTCTCAGGGCAGATCTCATCTATCATCCTGGAAAGTTTTGAATTGGATCTGCTAGAACAAAATATTACAGTATACATTAGAAAAGATAAAACCTTTTCTAGATCAAGTAGAGCTCTGGCTGAATGCCCAGCCTTGCTGCCAAACAGCTGGCCTTGCTGTTGGACAAAGAGAAGGAAAAGGCACTATGTTTCTCTGGAAGAATCTGTACAGAGGCTAACAAATATAGGAGGCCTTGTCCGTGGAAATGAAAATTACCTGTAGTCTTCATGACTGCCATTCCAAATCCTTACTGGACAGCCTTCCAGGAAACTGATTTACTTAAAATGAAAGCCTATTTGAAGGCTGTTGCATAAAATGCTTTTTGAGATGCATGTTCCTAGGCTGAAAAATATGGTGTTATGGAAAGCGATCTCTATAAACAATAGAGCTGTGCTTTGTATTTTGTATTTTCCCCTACATCTTATGCTACAGTCGTCTACTTGAGAACATATTTAAGTTGCAAATAACTAATAAATGCAGAACCCAATTTTTCTGGTCAGTACCAGCATTTCCCTTTCTGCTCCTCCTGTAAACAGTGCTTTGCTAGAACAAAATATTTACCAGCACAAACACAAACAATTCCACAATAAAGAGTTTTGATATTATTAAAAGAAAAACCAAAAAACCCAAACCAAAACCCAACCAAACAAAAACCCCCAAAACACAAAAAAAACCCACCCCAAAGTAAAACTTTGCTCTGGGTAAGCATCTTTTCTCCACAGGAAACTCTCCAGGAACCCCTCTTATTATCAGTTCATGAGATAGTCCATAAATTCACTGTGTGTAAAACAATGTTACATGAATAAATCATCGAATGGATTTTTTTTTCTGGGTGTTGTTTTTTGTTTGTTTGTTTTAACTGAAGGTGTTTAGTGAAAATCTGAGACAAGAACAGACTAAATATACCAGCAGCTGAGATGGAACTGCAGGCCTCTCATAATTTTGCATTTCCAAGTGGTGTCAGCTGTGGAGGTTGAGGACCCAGGGCCTCTTGCTGGATGCCCTCCTTGTCTGAGCACAGTTAATGGGGGGTTCAAACTGTGTCTCCATGCAGGAATGGGCTGGTGCATCCAAGTGCCAGTGACTGGGAAGACTGAGATCCAGAGGCAGCTACTGGGCACTCTGGGTGCCTGAGCCCAGCTGCTGAAGGCATCCACTTTGTACATTTGTATTGACCTATTTCCCAGAAAAGGACAAAAAACTTCCAAGCCCAAACAAAAGGTGTAAGCCTCTGAAAGGCTGAACTAAAAAGTTCTTTGTGCGGGTTTCCATCCTTCCTGGCCTGCTTGGCTGAGTGCTGTGACACCAACTGAGAGTCTGTGCTAGGTGCTGGCAAAGAACTGGTCTAAGCTGTCAGGAACTTTGTAGAGGATGGTGCATCTTACTGAGGTGCATCTTACTGCATCTTACCATGTTCCATGGGGGCTGGAGGGGAAAGAGGATCATGAGCAGGAGAGTTAGCACTCCTTGTTCTACATGTTGTGCAGCACAGACACAGATGGCTGGTGCAGAGCCCTGCTGGTAATTTATTCATGCTTGTTTGGGGGTGCATTCTTGTCTGCTTCCAGGGTCCCTGAGCTAGAAGAGAGGACTGTCTTTGAATTTGCTGCTGTGAGTAACAATTTCTGCTCTAGGCAGTGCTTAGAGGGCACTGGAAACTATGATGCAATAGGTACCCAGTAAGCCCACATCTGTGCAGTGCCACAATAAGACAATTGAGAACAGTGTTAGACTGGATTTTATATGTAAGGAAATGTTAGATAATCATTTCATGTTTCTAATTAGCCTAGTGTTAAGGAAGACACAAAGTGGCAGAAGATGACAGCATTACTGATGAAAAATAAGGCATGGTTTGTCATCTGCAGTGTTACTTGCAATTTATCTTTTTTTGATCTGATGCAGAAACAAGAATATTCAAAAAGATCTCTGAGGTTTAGCCACAGTGGCAGATGGGGTTGCATCTGCAAAGGAGATTGTTTTGTCTGCTTTGAATTGAAATTAAAAGCTGCTGTAATGACAATTCATCTAGTATGAAGAATTAGGAAACAAAGTACAATTACTTTGGGGTTTTTTACTTTTAATAGTAACCATTTAAAGAGTAGTAATTATAGCATATTGTTCATTGAAGTCTGGAATGTCTACACTGCATGGCAATTTCAGTTTAGGAAATCCGCTTAAAGCAATTGACAAAAGACTTTTCCTACAAGTACCATGTTAGTGTTTTATTTTGAACTTTTATAAATTTAAACATTTTATTGGGTTTCCAGGGCAAGATTTTGGTTATATGGGGGCTACAGGGGTGGGTTTTGTAAGAGGCATGTCCAACAGAACCAATGCCAGCCAGTTCCAATACAGACCTATTGCTGGCCAAGCTGAACCCAGCAGTGATGGTGGTGGCATTGCTGGGATAACAGTTTAAAAAGGGGCAAAAAACCCCACAACTGCAAGTGGAGAGAGGAGTGAGAATATGTGAGAGGAGCAGCTATGCAGACACCAAGGTGTGCGAGGAAGGAGGGCTGAGGAGGTGTGTTGTATGAACACATTATATATTTTTCCCTGAAGAAAAATATTCTCTGGGAAAGCAGAAAATTGCAGAGCACAAGTTCTTGTAAACAATCTCTGTCCTTTGTCTCTATCTCAGAAGATGTAGATTTGTTTCTCTTTCTTAAAAAATGGGTGAAGTTTTGTTATCTCTCTGATATGGGAAGCATTGTGGAGAGATTGTTAGGTACAGAGCATGAAAGAAGCAGCTCGCTCTGTACACCTGGGCAGAAATAGCCCAAACTTGAAGAACAGAATCAACTTTAACAAATCTTATTAAGCCTTCTGATATTGGGGTCCATGAGTCCTGATTCACCGCTTTCATCACGACCATAACTGGTGACGCCGAGACCACAAAGGTGCTCCAGGTGCCAGAGCTGAGATTCCCCTGCAGTCTGTGATGAAGGCCACAGTGAGGCAGCTGTGCCCCTGCAGCCCATGGAAGTCCATAATGGAGCAGAGATCCTGCTGCCCAAAGAGGACTCCACACTAGTGTAGCGTTCTCTTTTTGCTTATGAAAGTAGCTCATATTTTCTAAACTACTCTTCCTAGTATTACTTTATCAGTAATTATCATATACTGCACTGTCTCAGATGAAATATTATGCTTAATCTAATACTCTTTATTTCTGATGCCTAAAATAAAATCTGCAAGGATTATTTGCAGTGTAAAAAGGACTATTTTCATCTTTGGTTACTGATTTTAGTATATCCTGATGACTGTCCTTTAAGACTTGGACACTTCCACAGTACTAGTTGGGATTTTCAAGTCAGTTCTCCTGTTCCAATACCATCACCACTTTTCAAAGAGGCAGGCAGAGAATGAAAGAGGAAACATACTTTGCAAAACATTAAAATCCTACAAATTTACTGGGCTGCTTTGTCACAGGGATTCCTTGCACATTAGCAGGACCCTGGCTATGCACGGCATATGTCTGTTGGTCTTCTGCAGCAAAAACAACATGTGGAGTGGGGTCATAACTGGAAGCCTCTTGGACTGTTCGCCAACATACTAATGTGGATTAAAAAGATTAAATTCCAGCCCCATGAAGCAGCCAACAGGACACAAAGATAGCAAGTACCTGAAGTAGGTTTTGCTTGCTTACTTTGGACTGGCCTTAAGTCTGGACAGTGCTGCTCAATGTCTGAGTCCCCATTCACAGATCACACAGCTTTTTCTTCTCTGGCAGAAGTTTATAACTAAGTTTGTGATGGTTTTCCCTTTCAGTAGCCCAAGAGAAATGGAGTGCCCCCTCCCAGAGCAGCTGGAACATGTGGCTTTGCTAGTTCTATCTCTTTGGATCCAGCTACCCATGTTCTCACAGAAACTGGACAGATACTTCCAAATCAAGAGGGAGCAGGGACAAACAATACCACTGAGACACTCCTGCTAGCACATTGGTAAGGCATCATCTCCAGAGAAGCATTACACCAAAGGTCGTACCAAGTGTTAGGTTTTCCTTCATCTCTGCGAGTGAATAACCTGTTGCTTCCCCATCCACTTGTACCCAACAATGCATCATGTATTGGCTTTGATTTTTAAGCAGATTTGGTAAATAAAGCAAGGGATGTAAAAAACATGTTTTAAGAACTTCAAGAGCAAGCTTCAGTTGTGCAATTCTTTCAGATGCAAACCTTGGTTAAGGCTTTGCCCTTCAGTTGTCCTGAAACAGAAATGTAATTGCTTGCTTACACATATTTTTGTGTGGGCACATGAGCACATAGATGGTGATAGATATGTTGCATCACTGTAAAAAGTGGTGCAATTTTACCCTGAGATCTGCTTTCCTCATGAAATGGATGTGTGTATGAAAGGCTACCCTGACAACTGCAATTGTTATTGGTAAAACTGAGGAGCATAGAACAGACTGAGACAGTCTCATACTAAAACTAATTAATATATTTCAATCACAAACAGGATATAAAAACTGTGGTGGGCATGCAGGAGTTCCTGCCTGCTGGAAGAATTCAAGTTTATGCAAGCCATTTGTGCACACTATCTTCGCCACCCCAAAAGATAGTGTTCTGCTGAAGTTCAATTAAAATAGTTGAAACAGCAGGTGCTACATTTTTTTCAAGTGAAAAGTGACCTAGCAGCAGGAGAGGAACCCAAAGAGCAGCCTCTGCTTCTCTTAATCTTTGCTCTAACTGCAAGTGTAGAACATTTCAGCCACATACTTTGTTTTACGTAACTAAGAATGTATTGCTAGACAAATTTACCTCCTGACTTTTAATAACTACTTTGAGTGCATCTCATCAAGTTCACACATGCATCTAGGTCAGTCTAATCCAATCTTGTTTTCACAGTCCCCAAGATCTCAGCTGGGATAATAAAATTGCTGGTGCAAAAGCCTTGGACAATCTCCGCAAGTTAGAGCAGGGATTACTAAGAGGAAAAAAAATGTTTTCAAGCAAGACACCACAAAGCATGTTTTATTAGTGTGGGATTTGGGGGAAAGATGTATCAATCTGACTAGAAGTGTCTCTATTAAAAATAGCTACAGATATTATACCAAATAGCAAGTATGCATGTTTTCTCCCTCTGGAACGGGCAGAACAGAGTTCGTTTTCACATTACATATTCTCGAGAAAAATGGTTCCATATTAGATATTTTCCAACAGAAAAAATCTGTCAGAGCTGCTGAAAAGGGAAGGGATCATGACTGAAGTATGACAAATAAGTAGGATATTGCTTAAACCAAAGGCAATTCTAGCATTTGACCAAGTTGATCATACCCTTTTACCAATGCACCTGGGTCTTGAAATGTTAGAATCATGGAGTCGTTTAGGTTGGAAAAGACCTCAAAGTTCATTGAGTCCAACATTTAACTCAGACTTTAACTACCAAGTCCACCACTAAACCATCTCCCTCAGAGTCACAACTACATGTCTTTTAATACTTCCAAGAATGATGACTCCATCACTTCCCCAGGCAGCCTGTTCCAGGGCTTAACAACCCTTTCAGTGAAGAAATTTTTCATAATAGCCAATCTGAACCTCCCCTGGCACAACATAAGGCCATTTCCTCTCATTCTATTACTTGTTACCTAGGAGAAGAGATGAACTCCCACCTGGCTACAACCTCCTTTCAGGCAGTTGTAGAGAATAGTAAGATTCCCCCTGGGCCTCCTTTTCTCCAGGCTAAACAGTCCCAACTCTTTCAGCTGCTCCTCGTAAGACCTGTGGTCTAAGAACTGCCTCAAATAAAATCTGTACTTTACTTAGGGAAGGCTCTAGAAGTATAATGAGAATATAAAATATAATCACACAAAGAACAAAACCTTCTGGCTTGGGTTGGGGTTTTTTTTTATTAATCCAATTAACTAAAATTTCTAAACATGCTGACATTCACAACCCACAGACCTTAGCTTTTCCTTTTCTGTAACAAGAGAGAGAACAGGGATAAGCTGTCAGACCATCACACTTCAGATCCCATCCCACTGTAGTCAAACCATAAATTAACATTATGTGGGCAAAGCAACTGAACTTTTAGGCAAGATAAATATTAGCATAATAGCAGAGCAAAATCAAGGCATCTGTTCAAATTTTCTGGAAACTGTGATAAAAGAGTACTGGCTAGAGAGCTACAGCTCATGAATGTAGAGATGTAATAAACACTGACCTTTTTTCACTGTTTAGTACTAAAAAAAAATTGCCTTTTCAAAAAAGGTAAAAAAAAAAAAGTGTTAGAGTATAAGTGCTACCAGTTTTTAACTGGTAGGTTGTCCCATTAATGATTTTTAAACAAATATCCCTGAAGATATAAGATATTTTGGTGGGTTGACCCTGGCCAAATGCCTGGTGTCCACCAAAGCCACCTGTCAAAGCCTCCTCTCCACAACTGGACAGGGGGACAAAAACAAAGCCTAAGCTTTATGGGTTGAGATAAGGACCAGGGGAGTTCACTCATCAAATATCGCCATGGACAAAACAGACTCAAATTGGGGATATTAACTGAATTTATTACTAACAAAATCAGAGCAGAATAGTGAAAAGTAAAATACGTCTTAAAAATACCTTCCCTCCACCTTTCTTTTCTTCCCAAGCTCTACCCCCTCCCCCAGGGAGGCACAGGGAGACAGGGAATGGAGGCTATGGTCAGTTCATCACCTGTGGTTTCTCCTTCTACTCAAGGAGAGGAGGCCTTCACTCCCATGGGTGAGGGTTCTCCCATGAACTTCTGCAATCTGAGTGCATCCCATGGGCAGCAGTTCCTCATGAACTGCTCCGACATGGATTCTCTTCCACAGGGTGCAGCCATTCAGGCAGAGCCTGCTCCAGTTTGGGTCCCCCATAGGGTGAGAAGTCCCACCATGTAACCTGCCCTAGCATGGGCTCCTCTCTCCAAACATCACTGTCACAATCCTGCTCCAGCATAGGCTTCCTGTGGGTTCACAGCCTCATCTCAGACAGCAACTTGCTCCAGAATGAGGATCCTCCACAGGCTGCAGGTGGATCTCTGCATCCCTATGGTCCTCCATGGGCACAGCTCCAGCAGGGGAACCTCAGCTCCAGCACCTGAAGCACCTCCTCCCACTCCTCTACTTGCTGCCTGCATAGATGTTGCTCTCCCCAAGAACGTATTTTTTTTCTTTCTTAAATATGTTGTTACAAAGACATTACTGTCCTTCCTGATGGGCTCAGCCTTGGTCAGGAGCAGGTTGGCCCTGGGACAAGCTGGCCTTAGCTCTGCCAGACATTGGGGAAGCTTCTAGCAGCTTCTTACAGAAGCCACCCCTGGAACCCCCACCACCAAAATCTGGCCACACAACAACCAGTAAAGATATTAATTCCCCATAAACAATGTAAGTGTTTAAACACCTTGAGTAGATAGTGGTTTTTGAATGCTATTTGTTTCCACTAAAAGAGATTTTGATTAGTGTGTGATTTAGACAAGATGATTTTAAAAAGTGGTACAGAGATTACAGATTTAGAAAAATCTTAATATTTAAGACTAAGATTCTAAAATCTTCAGAATATGCTTTAAGTGATCCTATTGAATTTTTATTGTCCAAGAACTCAATTTTAGCATTGAGGAGTAAATCAAACTCTTCACCATCCTCTCTCTCCAGTAAGCATCATGACTGTTCATGAAAACAAATCTTACTGCAAGACTCTACTGGAAAACTTAGTATCTGGCAAAATTACGTTACTAATTTGTTTTGAAGAATGTAACCCAACATAAAAGTGCAAACAGAGCAGATGACACTTGGCAAAAGTTTGAATTCCATTTATTTTCAAATTATATTAGCAGCAGAGTTCTGGGGATTTGTGGAAAACTTTTTCAGTTAGTGTTCATTTGTTTGATTTTTTAAATTTTTTTAAAATTATTAGATTTTGGTTGTTTACTCAGGGGCTTTGTTGGATTTTTTTTTTTTTTAAGTTTTCCGTTGAGTTGTTTTGGTGTTTTTTTGGTGTTTTTAGCAATTCTAAAAGATTCTTTATTATTACAATCATGCAAAAGACACAGTTAACCTGAAAATCTGTAGGGTTGGGATCCCATCATGTTCTTGAAACCATTCTGGAGTCTTTCATGAGGAAAAGGTTGGGGTATGAGAACTGATACAAGAATATTGGAATATAAAATCATCTAGAATATTAGCAACAGAAGAAGGAAGACACTTGATTTTTTAAAAACAGCATAGTAAGAAAAAAAATTTAAAATCTCAAGTTTTTTTTATATAGTTAGAAAACATTACACAATTGTTTACAATGCTAGATTGCCCAAGTATCCTAAGTAGACTTCCAAAACCAGTTTAGAGTGAGAAGACACATATTGCATATTGACATAGCTATCAATTTCAAGAGGTAGATGACAATATTAATCAGCAGTGCAACTTTCATTTAAATATCATTAAATATTGTCTATCCAGTGTCCCTAGATTTTTAAGAGTGCAAAGAGAAGGAAAAACACTGCTTCTCATCTAAAAGCTACTGTATTCATCTAACTCCTTGGTCTAAATCACCAGCTCTTCTGGAAATGCAGGTGGGGGGAAATGAAAGGATTAGTAAGGCAGGGAAAAAGAAAATAAAATCAAGCCTATTTGTGTGTGTGTAGGCAGAACACGCCATCCAGACTGCAATGAGGGTGGCTGAGCTCACAGCACAATCATCAGGACAGCTTGGCTGTCCATTGAGTGGAAACAGTAGAAGCCCTCACAGGCAGAAAAAGAAGCATCAGATGTTGTGCACAGTACTGCCCACGATGCCAATTCAGACTCATTGCCTAATGCATTTATGAAGGTGCTTCACTGCTGGAAAAGCATTTCTGTTCCTATTCACCCTGTCCATCAGAATTCTGGGTTACCATTAAGAGGAAAAAGCAGTAAGTAATAGCAGCACTGATGGAAAGGCTTTGTCACAGTGATGATCTGAGTGTGTTCCTAACCTGGCAGCATCTGTAAAATGTTGGCTGTTACTAAAAGCCATCCATCTCAAAGTGTTAAAAGCACAGCTCAGTACAAAAATGGGATGACAATTTTTCTGTCCTTTGGATAGTCTTCAAATTTCTCAAGGTACCATCTGAAAAACAAAGAAAGAAATCTGATGAATACTGAGTCTTCAAAACACTGTTGAGGAAATTAAATAACTGTACATTGTGTTTAATTTAATCCAGATACGTTTAAAAGGCTTTTTTTTTTTTTGTCTACAAACAAAAAAAATGCCTTTAGAACCTACTCTGGATAACAAAATAGCATTTACTGCACTCAGCCTAATGACATCTAATCACCAAATATAACAACACTAAGTTACAGCTGCCAGCAATGGGAAATCAAAGCAAGAGATGTGGTGAGTTATGTCAGGGAAGGAATAACCCATTCTTTCAAAATGTATATTGCTACACATCCTGAGTATTTACATGTTTTAGAATTACAGGGAGAAAAAATTAGATCAAAAACATGTCGTTGCATAATGACTTCACACAGAAGCAAGGGATACTTCACACACTGGAATGAGAGTCCCATTCTGCATAGAAACATCTTTGGCTGCAGTTAGAATTTGGGTAATCAAACTGAACATGACAAACATTGCACTGGCCTTATTGCTAACATCCCTCAAAGACCATCACTATTTTCAAATCCTGACAATAAAAACATACAGAGAACTATCAGATACTTGTTTTCACCTTCCATAACAAACACTTTAACTCCCATTTTTGAATATTTAGTCTTCTGCTTCTCTGAAATGAAAGAACTAAGTTCACCTGGGCTCCTCAAAGGTGCAGATATTCATATCAACAGCTAACTGCAAGATCAAAGCTGGAATAAACAGAACAAAACATGCAATGCACGATAACCTGAATCTAGGGAATACAATTATTAGCCTATTTACCCTATTTCAGCTTTTTATCCTAAGTTTTTTAAATAAACAAACTACACTAACATTTTTTTTTCACTTACATGGATTTGATATTTTTAGTTGCTTGGGGTTTTTTCCCTGTACCCCTCTTCCATTTTCATGCATTTTTCCTTTAGTGTAAATAACTTCCTCTAATAACATTTTGCTGTACTTGATGTTCTGAAAGGGTGCCATCAAGGCTTAAGATTGATGGAAACCAACCATGGAATTTGAGCCTGAAGAATGTAATATACAAGGAGAGGCAGGACAACCTGTCCTTGCTTCATCTGGCAAGGAGGAGACACTCAGAACTCAATTGGATGAGCCTTGGGCAACTGGGCAGAGCCTTGTGGTTTGCTCTGGCTGGAGCAGCCACACCAATTGACTGGACAACCTTCAAATGCTCCTCTCAACTCAGGATACTCTGCAACTCTGCTCACTAATTGCAGGTGATAAAACAGGAAGAGATGGTCACAGGCAACAGGTTTGGAAGGCTCAGGTTGGATAGTGGAAGAAACTTGTTCACTGGGAGGGTAATACAGACCCGGAACATCCTACAAACAAGGGGCAGGAAAATCTCTATTTCTGGACGTTTTCAGGGCTCCATTAGACATAGACATAGCTCCCCTCACAGATGGTCAGTATTTTTTCCCAACCTGTTTTCTCCTTAAATTCATGTTTACTTCCTCTTATGCCACTAAGTTTCAACATGAGAACCAAAGCAGGAAGCTGAAAATAACAAAAATAAAATGAACATGTTCAAATTCTTTTAAACATGCTATTCCTTAATGAGAATCCTTTCAGGAAACAAGTCTCCCCAAGCTATGGTCCTTCTTGTTAGCAGGAAAGCCATATTATAAATACAGTACCTGAGCAGTTGGAATGTTTGGAGCAGAGACTTCATTATATATCATCTACCAGAACTGTTGTCATAATGTCCATACAATTGATTATACATAATATGATACAGACATGACTATAAAGCATGCCTGTTAAAGACAGCTTGGATGATTCTCAAAATTTTAATATTACAGAAACAAGTTTGAGAAGGGAAAACATAGTATTTGATTAATTAAGACAACATTGCTAAACTTGACTATAATTTTTACAGATCCAGGATGAACTATTTTCATTTAAACATTGTTTTACCCCCTTGTTGTACTGTGTGTATGCTCTGTACTATTCTGCTGAAATTCTGCAGCACTTAATCTTCTCAGAGTATCCTCTATCATATTCTGCCCTACAGCAGCAGTCTCTTTCACAAGACTTGCTCTGCAACATCCCTATAGGATGAGGCATTATTTGTGAAATGGAAATGCAGTGTGGCAGAGACAGCAGAAATGACAAGGCAGGAACACTTACTTGTGGTGTTGTCTTGCCCTTGAACTCAGGATGAAGAGAGTACACAATGCAAATGCAAGGCTTTCAATGGTGCAGCAGGCAAGGGCAAACCCAAACCATTCCAGGATCTCTCCAAAAAAGTTGGCTCCACTCACATACTCAAACATTCCTCCTGAAAGCAGGACAGAGTTACTTCAAAATATCTTAATCAAGATGTCCAATGTTATCTTTTCTGTACACCAAATAGGAGCTATATCACCAATGTCTCTATTTAATCTTTAAAGGCAGTGGAGACAATGTTTTTCAGTTCAAGCTGTACTATGAAGGATCACTTCAAACCTCATTCTAAGACAGACCTTTTGTAGCTCCACTTTTCCTCTTTAAATAAAGAAAAGCAGATTTGTTAGCATCAGAAGCAAGTACATGCCTTTGCAAATAATTACTTAATGTTCTTTGATCATACACTAAACCTTTTTTAAAATATGTAGAAATGGAAGACATACTCCTCTTGAGTCCCAGAAAATATACACAGGGTTAGTTAGCCTACAATTTTTCCTTTCTTTAAGTACTTTAGAAATTAAGTTAATTATGAACAATACTATTATTATGAAGTAAAGTTCCAAATTTATTCTCTAGCTTACAAAGTTGTTGCACTTTTGTTCCCATTCCTCATCAGATCTGCTGTTTCAACACACTCAGTGAAAATTTGGCAGTCTGTGTTAAATCTATTGCATAGACAATTGTGCATAAACAATTGGTACTTAGCTGCTGGGAATTTTTTAAATTGAGAATTTCACCCTAATTCCAAAGTTGGTGTAAAAAATGATAATACCTCAGTATGTGCTTTATCAGTGAGACTAAATAAACAAGTATTTGGCAAATGTAATAAAGGATATATTTTGACCTTGCTCTAATTATACTACTTTTGTGACAAAAGAAAAGTGAAATTCTAGCAGTTAAACTGGATAAGCAACATCAAAAAGACCAGCTCCTCCTGATCTTACAGCCAATAACATATTTCCTTCCAAACCTTTTTGTAGACTGAACACGGTACAGTATGTTCATATTCATTTTTCACATGAGCACTTCAATTTACATATATTAAAATTATAATTATTTTCACCTTCTTGGTGAAAAATAACAGTCTACCTTATATATCTTAGTTCTTACAGTTTCATTAAAAGAAATTAACAACTAAGTAAAAGCAACAACTAAGAGAAAAAATGTAGTGAGACAACAGAATTCAGAGGTAGTATTATCTTTCTGCTCTCTGTGGGTGTAATGCATCTGGAAGAGTGCCCGTTTTGAAAAGTATCACTAAACATTAACACTTCAATGTAGGCTCCATAAGAAAGCCTTTCATATTCTCCATTTTCCCACAAAGGCCAGAATTTATAATGACAAATTCATTTGGATTTCTGTCCTCTTTTCCCTGTGTCTCCCTTTCCGAAATTGTTGCTGTTCTCCCATTACTTTAGGTACCTCCCTCTCCACATATGGGACATGAGATGGGTCACATGCTGAGTACTTTCTTCATTCCCCTCCTGCCCCCACATTGAGTTGATAATTTAGGTCTTTCCTCTGCAGCCACCTGCTGATTCTCTGTAAAGTTAGGCAGTGCTGTTGCATTTTTACCCCTTTTTAAAAATATAGCTAACATTGGCCAAGAAATCAAAAAATTTGCACTAGCCAAGTGAAATCATGAAACAGATTCCTTACAATACTTGGCTTAAGAGGAAAAAAATAAGATGCTTCCCAAACTATAAAATCACTTCCTGTGTTAGAAAACAAAATGCTATTTCCAATTGCCTCTTATATCATAAATTACTATCTCCTCTAAAATACACCAAGCTTTAGAAGGTCATTTTTACACAGAATCATTTTAGGTTGGAAGGGATCTCTTGAGATAATCTTGTCCAACCACCACTGTTCAAGCAGGATCAGCCAGAACAGGATGCCCAGGACTATGCCTAGTCTGGTTTTACATCTACCTACAATCTCGCTGAACAACCTGTCCCACACCTGTGTGTTTGACCACCATCAGAGAAAAACAAAAAAAATTCAGATATAATTTTATCTGCCTGAATTTTGTGTCCACTGCCTCTGGTCCTGTCACTAGGCACCACTAAGGAGAGCCTGGGTCTCTCTTCTTCATTCTCTCTCATGCATATATAAACTTTGGTAAGATCTCCCTGAGCCTTCTCTTCTCCAGCCTGACCAGCCCAAGCTCTCACCACCTCTTCTTATATGAGAGAGAGTTCTTTTTCTTGCATTAATTTTTGTACCATTTTACTTACCTCTTGGTATCTTGTAACCAGTTTCCCCTGGTTTTCTCAGATTTCTGAGAATATGATCAGAATGAATATTGATGGCCATGCCAATCAACCACCCTAAAAAACCTGAAGAGAAATATTGAAAATACTCTATTTAGTGCACCGTGTTTGTTCAGAAAACAAATTACAGTCAGATATCACATTAGGCATATTGTCTCAAAGCAGTAGCAATGTAAGCAGATAAACAGTTCTGGTGACATCCTGCAGTCCCAGTCCCACACGGTGCTCTTCAGTCAGCAGAGCTCACAGTATCAACAGCTCCCTGGATGGGAATAGCACTGTAAAAATGAAGTTTATTTGTATGGTGCTAGACTTATATCAATGTATGTATGTGCATATATACAGATGCAACGTGTAGGTTTCTCTAACTTCCACAAAGAAAAACAAATATGCTGGAATTTTACACACTGAAAGAAACAGCCATTTTTAGATCTCCCAGAGGGACACATCTTAGCTCCACTCTCCTTTTACTATTTTACTGATAGCATATCAAAATTTCCCCAGCAGATTTTTGTGCAATAAAAGGAATACAGCTGTGAAGGAATTAATATACCATTTACTCATGCCATTCAGCAAAATGATTTAGTCATTTATTACAGCCTTTCACAGAAACTGAGATTGTTGTCACATTCTGCATCCTCATGTTGCCATGAAGATGGGATAAATCAAAAGGGATTTAGGATTGAAATTCATTATTTTCATCCCTTGGCGACATGTTATCTTCCCTTGAAGGCCACATTCCCTGCTGATAAGGAACAGATAAGGTCTGTGTTTTGCGGATAACCAGAGCCCCACCTCAGATTCTGTGATTCATTTTTCCAACAAGAAACAATCATCTGGAGCATCCAGACACCTATGGATATTAGGAGAGACACTGGTAACCCATATCCCTTGCCTACAAGATTATATCCAGATATGGGCAATGCATACACACTCTTCAGTCTGATGTGTGAAGAGAGCAGAGACACGTGCTTAATTGCCTGACTGCCAGATAAAAAGCTTCATGCAACAGTTGAGGTGCTGATGTTCTGTAACCTGCACCTTGTGAGTTACAGCTGCTGTTCTGCTTTGCAGAGCTGCTACTAAAAAAGTGTTTTGATGCCATCATTTGATGGCTAAAAGAGTTAGCTATCAACATTTAAAGGAAGTAGTTGAATAGGGACTTAAAGGAGTAAGAAAAGACATGACATACTGCAAAGCGTTTGAAGAAGCTAAAGCAAGCAAAGGAAGAAAGGTGTTTCCAACTAAAAGTGCAGAAAGATTAGGAAAGGACACAAGAGTGAGGCACAGAGATGTTGGTGTCCTGTTTGTAGCAGTCACCACTTCAGGGTATCACTGGCTCTCTTGGTAAATTCACAAGCTCTTTATTGGCATACAGGTATCAGGTTCATGCTGAAAGATTATGATGTTGCTCTTGGTTTGCAAGCTCATGGTTCTGCATTTGAAGCAGAATATTCCCATTTCTTCTGAAAACAGACAGGTTCACTGCTCTAACTGAACTAAACCAACACATAGTCCAGAGAAACTATGAGGAAATCACATCAAAAACCATATTCCTGCTCCAAATCAACTGCTGGTGTAGATGTACGTTATTGTGTTCCCCAAAACAGACAAATTATACAATATGGCTCCACAGTGAGAGGACACATCGGTTGTTTGAAACTTCTCACCACAAGAGTTAATCAGCCTGACTTCTCCAAATTTCTGTCTTCACTGGAAATTTATCTCATTTCAGCTTCCAGATATAGAACCTTGGTTGGCCACTGCTTGTAGACATTCTCTCATTTATCCTCCACATGTAACTTCATACATATTAAGAAATATCATATTAACTACCAGGAAATATGCTTTCTTGCTATCATTATTTTCTAATATCCTAGTAATTTTTTAAGAAGTTTAAAGACACTGTCAGATATTTTTGAAGTACTAGAACATAATAGCCCAGTTGCTCAGGGAGTACTCAGGGTATAATACTTCACCGTGGCATTTGCTTTGACCAAAGCTATATGCATAAACTGCAGGAATTTGGAGGTGCCCAGGTGGGATGAATACCAAATAGCAATTATAAGTTCCTAAGATCCAATTATGTTGATATGCACTACAAAACAATTCCAAAAGATATTCTAATCACAGGAATAAAAAAGAAAAAAAAATAGTCTTCAGTTTAGCTGTTTAATGGGCATGCCAAATTTTATCTCAAGATTTGTTAAAATCACAGTCTCAAAAAATCAGCAATGGTCACACTATTAAAGTGCTTGATACATATACCAGGAATCTTCACTTTCTTAGGTTTCAGGATAACTTTTTAAAGCACTGTATTGACTATATTGACTAACAGTAGTCACCAGAGCAACGCTTCACTTATGTTAAGCGGTACGAGAAATATACATAAGCATATATTTCAAATTGGTATTATTTGGGAAAAAAGCAAACAAATAAAACCACAAATACAAACCAAACTAATTCATACACAGAAGTATTCATAGCTAAAGGCAGATGAATCTATTGTCATTTATACATTTGCATCTTTCAGAAATCCTTAAAACTTAAAAAAATAAAACGAACACCCAAATGAACCCAAGGAAACTTGAGCAACATGTCTTATTAAGTTAATTTTTTAAAAAGGTATTTGAGCTTCAGCCTTCAACAGTTTTGATCAACAAATCTTTTAATCTTATTTTTTTCTGGATTCTGATTTAAGGAGAGTGGAAATTTGAAACAATCAAGAAAATTTCAAATATAGTCTAGTGCCCTCTGAAGTCATTCCCTTGTATCTCAATTTCTCTCTTTTTAGTTCACAAACAGAACTGTGTCCTAATCTTGGCAAGAGAATCTACTTAGATCAAAATTTCTTCATCCTTACATTCATGACAGCATCTAGAATTAGTTGTCCTCTATTATCATCCACTATAACACTGAAATAAAGACAAAAAATTTTTGTTGTTGTTGTTGCAAAAGGCTTGAGAAATATAGCAGAAACACTGACTTGCTCTGGGTACAGAATAACAAAAAGAAGGGTACTGACTCAGATCAAGGGTCTACACAGGTCAGTATCTGCCTTTGACTGATGAGGCAAAATATTCTGGTTTATCTTCAGATGAAAGTGATCCTTCTATAAAGATTTCATTAGGAAATGATACTATTATTTTTACAGTAGGCAAAAGTAGATGCCTAGGAAACAAAAAAGTAGAATAAATAAAATACTTTTTCACTAAATACCTTAGTCTTTTAATCATATCCATGACTTCAAATGACCAACCCCTCCACCCCTACCTTGTGGGGTCAGTTTTGTCATTTGACAAAGCCACTTCCCAATTACAAGGGTAGCTGGCTTGGTGCCTGTGTGTGTATCCAGTGTGGATATCCTGACACCAAGGACTTGTAGCATTTGCCATGGTATGTCAGTAGTTAGCAGCTATCCTTGCCAGATTTTTTACTCCACAAATTCGTTTACTTTAGTTTAATCTACATGTTACATAGAAAATCTTTGCTTCTTCTAAACATTCATGCTGCTGGTTCCATGTAGGGCTTCAAGCTTCTATGTGAAAAGAAATACATGAGCTGGATTTACTTAGCTGTTAAAGAGTAAAGATGACAATCAGCTCATCTAGCACTGCAGAAAGAAGTGCCAGTTCACAGTTCTAGAGTAAATAAGGAAGGTTAAAAGGTCAGCAACCATAATGAGAAAATCATGAGAATAATTATAAAATGGCATTGAAGATACCATAAAATCACAATAAAAAATTAATAGCTATGAAGACAGAGGAAAATTACACCTGATGCTCTTGTAACATGATTTAACTCACCTGTAATGAAGCGTGCATCACCCAGCCAGCCTGGAGGGTAAGTTGCATAGGTGGTTAAGCTTCGGCCCTGCAAGTATCCGTTGAAAACACAGAACAGAAGAGCTAACACAAAAGTGAGAAGTGGTGTTGGTTTTCCTTCACGGATCAGAAGAGGAAAGATGAGCGACCTATAGTGAACAAATAAAAGAAAATTTATTGTATTAACTACAAAAAAAGACAGTTTTGAAGTCCAAACACTGTCCACACTACCCTACTTTTCAAATTCTCAGCACCAGCCCTTGGTGCCTGTTTGAAAGGATAGCTGTACTTGCTTTAAAATAAAAAATATTCTTTTTTTATGCCTATTTGGAATTATAAGATCAGTCCTCTCTCCCATATGGCAGAAATTTTGAACTTTGTAGCCAAATCAATTACTTTGGTGAGAGGAATAAAGACAACTGATATTAAGCATAGTTTGGTTTTGTTCCTAAGTCCTCAATTGTATCATCAAGCTTTCTGAGATGAGCTACAACTCAAAATCCCTCCACCGAACTCCCCCAGCACTTCCAAGAGGAAAGTCAATCCCCTTGAAATTAATGAATTGAGCTCAGTTTCCTCCCTACCCTGTAAGCCAAACATTAATTGCTTCACCTCCACAATTTGGTTCTACCCTACGACACCTCTAAAGACGTGACAAACCCACAATTGCCATCCCATTTGGGAAAGGAATCTTGATTGCTTTTCCTGGGGGATTATGCAAGTAAACAAACTAGCTCCAAACAAGAAGAGCAGGTGAATATTTTGTGCTCTTTCTTGTGGAACCAGCCAGCTCCCAATTGTCTATTGATTTAATTATGATCTATAATGATACAGAAGCAGGATCAATGAAGCCTGAGCATTCTTCACGTGTTTTCCATCTACCCAAGGACAACTGCTTCCAAATAACCTTTCCAAAGGAAGTCCCAGCCTAACAGCTTTCAAAAAGAGTAATAAATTAATTACAGGATTATTTAAACACGCAATGCTACAACAAACAGAACTAGATAACAGAGGTCTCTTTCAGTCTACATCCACCTACAGAAGAGTCCCTCAGGTCTGGCAATAGCAATAAGCAACTAGAGAGATGCCATGTAAAAGCTAATGTCTTTATGCTAAAGACAAGAAAAAGGGGGAGCAAAGACACAATCCCAGATTTTCAAAGGCAGCCTCCATGCCAGCCATGTGTCATGTACCTCCCCACCACAAGGCTGTGTAATACATTTGGTCAAAAGCAAGACCTTTTCTCAATAAGCACCAGAAAATAAGATATCATCCACACAAGTGGCTTAAAAAACCCTGACAAATCTATCCCTCCTGTCTTGGTGGCAAATTTACTTGTGGAGTATGACAAGTAGCTACTGTCCAGACTCCAAAGAAACAGCAAGATCGCACCTGGGCTCCAGCTAAGCTGCCTTCTCCAAGTATTTTTACAAAATACCTGAATACTGTTGACTACTTGGCAACACAGGGCACTCAGCCTCAGCTTTGCCAGTATTTTCATAAATCATTGAATATGCTGAGCTGGAGGAAACACACAAGGCTCATCCAGTCCAACACCTGTAAGGAACGCTATGTTGAAAGACAATGTTGAACAACATAATTGGAAAATAGCTATTGCTTCGCAGCATCAAGATGCTATCAGTACATGGTGCTGAACTGCCCTTGTAACGCTGTGACCTTAAGACAGCCTGGTAAATGCATTGCTGAAGCGGGAGCCACCACGAGGCACAGCAGCTGCACAGGGATGGAGCGGCGCGCTGAGGGAGCGCCAACCGCACGCCGGAGCATCGCAGTGCACAGCACAGCCAGCACCGCATCGCCACGGCTATTTACCCAGCTACCGTAGCAACACAGAACGCATCTTCATGTAGAGAAGCAGAAGAGACGTCAGTGACATTACATTAAGTAACAAACGCTAATTAACACAACCTCAACCCCTTCTGTCGAGAAGCAGCAGACAGGTATCTCTATGAAGACCGAGCCCCTCTCCTGCCCTCAGCATGACAGGGAGCCTCCGCCATCCCCCCCAGCCCCGCCAGTGCCCGCGGGCAGAGCCGCCCGCCCGACCCCGCACCTGTGCGCGTAGTGCAGGAGGAAGCAGCCCAGCAGGACGCGGTTGGGCCGGGCGGCCGCGACCGCCCCGCCACAGGCGGCGAGCCCGAGCGGGACGAGGAGGGAGGGCAACTCCTGCAGCGCCCAGGCGAGGCGGGCGGGCAGCAGCCAGCCGAAGCGCCGCGAGGAGTACCGGCCGTAGGGCATGGGGATGAAGCAGAGCAGCAGGGCGGAGGCGGCGCCCAGCACCATCAGCCCGTAGGAGAAGAACTCCAGCAGCCGCCGCTCCTCGGGGCCCTCGGCCCGGCGCCACAGCGCGCACACGCCCCCATCGCCAGCAGACCCCATC